>CABFOV010000648.1:123645-171119 GCA_902141375.1 Timema poppense
GGCAGTCATCCCAAACAAATAATTATTAATCACTCAACTGAATAAATAAATGTTATGCCTACTCCTTCTTCCTTTTGCTCCAAACACTCTACCTTCATACATTTGTTTAGTCACTTGATCTATAATCATTTGCTCAACATGCCCAAACCAAAGTCAGACGCTTCTTTCGCATTTTTTAAATCTCATTACCATATATCTTTGTAACATTTAAAATACCAAATGCTCGGCATAAGTGTTCAGCATTGTCGACAACCAATAGTCATAAGTGGCATGATCAGCAAAATAGCTGATCAGCACAGCCCTAAAATTAATCCTATAGTTTATTATGGCTAATTTTTTTTATTGATTTAAAAATAAGTTATTTTTATAAGGAACATTTATTTTTGATTCATGAGGTAATGCTATTATATTTGGATAACGGTACATGAAAGGTGGATAAAATCATATAAAAGTAACAGACACAATATGGTTTTTACAGTGAAAAGAAGAACACAGTTCACACTTTAGATTGCTGCCAATGAACAAAGAGATAAAGATTGTTTCTTGAAGAAAATCGACCATTACCGCCCAATCCTCCGTGATGAGTTTCAATAGAATGAAATCTAGGTCAGGGGATTGGGTAGCAATGATCAATTTTCTTCAAGAGGCAACCTACCTCTTTGTTCAATGGCAACAATGTAAAGTGTGAACTGTGTTCCTTTCATTGTAAAAGCCATATTGTGTTCGTTCATTTTTTATATATTTCTATCCACCTTTACTATACCTTCTTATGACTATAATAAAATTATTTATTTAAGATTTAAAACATATGTTCTTTCATTGTTAAAATATTAATTCAATTGCCGATTAAAATATATTTTATTTTAGCTACACAGTTTTAAGTCATACATTTATTTAATCCTACCTAATACTCTGGGTATTTTTTATAAGTTCGTTTGGGATTCAACCAAATCATAAAAAGTGAGTTGTATACCTCTACTTGATTAACATCTGCTTTCGCATCAAATAGATACTTTTTTATTTTTATAAAATAATTTACATCTGTCTTTCAGAGGGACTTGAACATTGCTTTTAGAAAAGTACATCACTTCAAGTTTGAGTGTCCCATTATCCAAATAGATTTAACATTTTTGCAAAGGGAATTAAATTATTATTGCTAGTACCAAAATAAAACATTGCAGCCTGGATGTAAGTTAATATCTTATATATAAAGACTTACTCAAACATTCCCCCATCCCTGTCAAGCTTCACAACGTCATTCAATACTTCTGTCACACAGAGTAGAACACCACAAAACTTCTCCAAAACATAGCTGAAACATATAACACTAATGTGTTCAAACTGTATATTTTCTATTTTAAATTTGTGGGTGTATTATATAAATCAACTTTAAATTCTGTTCATTCACTATACTATAAAAAGTTTTTTTTTTCCATCAGGACAACGAATATCAAAATTTGAGATAACATTATTTAAAAACTGATTTGGAATCATAATTTACTTTAAAGAAGAAGAAAAAATATATATGTTTAATTTAAGAATGGGTTCTTAAAATCTTTGTATTCCTCAAATCAAGAAAGATATTCATGAATGAAGTATTAGAAAAGCATTTATTTTCCTTCAAATTTTGAATTTATCATATAATTTGTTTCATAGCTATCATGCATCTTACTGGTAGTTTAACCAAACATTTAAAATAGGACAAATTTAATAAATAGACCTGAAACAAATAATTTACCCCTTTACTAAATTTGTATAGTGTATACCTAATTAGGGATTGTGTCAAGCTTCGAAACAAATATAAACTTCGACTTGGCTTTGAAAAAAAATTCTCATTTCTACAATTACAAAGCTTTTCCAATTTAAATATTCACAACTAAAAATACTCATTTATGGTTTTCTGAGCTTCCATAAACATTATGATTCAATCTTCATATGGAAAAAATGTGATTTAATTAAACTGTAGGTTTTGATGATAGCTTGATTTATCAGAATAAAAATAAATATTACAAACAATTGTGCAATAAAACCTTTTCCAAGTAATTTTAATGCACCAAGTTATATTACGCATGTACAAGAACTTTATTAAGTTAAGACTTGAGAATGAGACTAAAAAAAATTTCTTCAGAAGAACAAAAATTTAAATTAGGTGTCCAGTTTATAGAGTGCTAAAACTCCTTTCAACATTATGGCTGGAATTTGCTTTGTATTCTCTTATAGTTCATTCCAATAACTTAAATTACAATTCATGCGCATATTAAATGTAATTGATAAAATAGTGACATTTGCAATATATACAATTAATAATTTAACTTTGTAGTCTTTGACAACCTTTAATGTCAAAGTTCCAAATTGAAAAGCCACGTTTAAAAAAATGTTGTTTGACAAAATAATGCTATAGTTTAACAGTTTTTACTTCTTTATGGGCAAAAATTTGCAATTGGACATAAAATTTACTGCATTGGCCTGAAAATAAGCTGCACCAGAATACAGGTTAAACCGAAGAAATACTCTTTAATAAACATATTTAGAATAGAGCACTAGGCTAAACCATCTTCAACAACATCATCATTATCTTTTCCAGTCTGTGGCCTGGTCAGTTTAGTAAAATGCCTCCATCTTCCTCTATCCTATCAACATTTTTCTCCTCTCACTTGAAAACATCCTGCCATCTGCTCCTTCCATCTCTTTTTTGGCCTCTATTACAGTATGTTTCCTAGATACCTCATTGCCAACCTTTACTTTGACATCCTCTCTTTTTCTATCGTCATTACATGCCCAAACCCTCTCAGTCTTGCTGTCTCTACTGTCAGATGTACTCCCTGTACCCCCACTATTTCCTGGATAACTTCATTCCTAGTTTTGTTTCTCCTCTCGATAGCTAATATGCTCCTCACAAACTTCATTCCTATGGCCTTCAATTTTATAGTCTCTCTTGCATTCAGTGCCCATGTTTCTGTTGCATATGTGACAATGGGTACAAAGTACGCCCTGTGCAACACTTCCTTACAATTCAAAGGCACTTCTGCATAGCAGGTTTTACACACTTATAGAACAACTCTCACTGCTGTCCGCTTCTCATTATATCCTCTCTACTATCACCTTTATTCTCAATCACACATCCAGGGTATTTAAAATTCTGCACTTTTCTCAGCTCCACTCTATCAAACTTTATAGCTTTACTAGGTCTTATCCTCTTCCTTGTCATTACCATCATTTCACATTTTTCCGTGCTAAATTTTATTCCACTCTCTTTCTAGTAGTCGTTCCTGTACTTCCTCTTTCTTCTTTCCACATAATATCAAATCAGCAAACATCATGGTTTTCATTCTTTCTTTCCCGAGTTTTCCTGCCACTTTGTCCATGAATATTTCCATTACTATCACAAATAGTAATGGTGAGAGGGCACTCCCTTGCTTCACCCCATTTTTTATTTGTAACCACTCCATCCCCCCATTCTTTGTCTTAACACAACTCCTGTTATCCTCATACATGCTTTTCACTCTCGTTACAATACTTCTTTCCAGATCGGTCTTCCCCATCGCTTTACAAATTTTATTTATATTCACGCTATCATGTACATTCTCCACAATCATAAATACCATTATAAAGTCTTTCCAATATGCATACCTTCTTTCCAACAGCTGTGGTATGGCAAAGATCAAGTCTAGTGTAGATCTCTGTTCCCATTCTGTTCCTCTCTACACCTTCCTTTCAATCTATTCCTTTTTCTTTTTTCCATTATCTTCTCATATATTTTTGTATAGTGGCACATCAGTGTTATCCCCCTATTAATTATACACCTCTTTTTGTCTGCTATCTTGAAAATAGGTAGTACCGTACTTATCTGAATCCAAGATGAGTTTTTTCCCCAAATTCGTAGCTTCAAAATCTAGAGATCTTTTAAAATCACAGACTAAGGAAGGGTCTACCACTTCTTTTCTGGTGGGGCTGGCTAGGATGATCCTTCAATTTAACAACTTTCGTTTTCTAGACAAACACTACCTATAGATAAAGGGCAAAGCTATGGGTACACGCATGGCTCCTTCATATGCAAATATTTACATGGTACTACTAGAATAACGCTTTCTACATTCTCAGCCTATCAAAACCTATCTATGGCTTCGCTACACTGACGACATTTTCATGATCTAGCCTCACTCCAAAGGATCCTTGGACGTCTTTCTAGATAATCTCAACAAATGCAGCCCCTTAAACTTCACCCACAATAAATCACATCATAGTCTTACTTTCCTTGATGTGAATCTGTTCCTTGAAAACAACCAAATTCGTACCACTGTACATATAAAACCCACCAATCACCAACAATACCTCCACTACCATAGCAGCCATCCTGCGTACACAAAAAGGTCTCTACCATTCAGCCTTGCCACACGAGCCAAACAGATATGTTCAGAACCTGACGATTTAACTGAATATTCTATCAACTCTCCACATCTTTCCAAAGTAGAGGTTAACCCAAGCCTCTAATAGACAATCAAATCTCCATATCACTCTCCAGGGATGACTACGACCCTCCAAAAAAAATTGAGGACATCCCTCTTACAACCCAATACCATCCTGGTCCACAACGTATCAACACCATCCTTAAAAGTGGTTACAAATTCCTAACCAGCTATACCCAGACCCAAAACCTTCTTAGTTCACCCCCAAGAGTCACTTTCAAACGGCCACCCAATCTCCACAACATTCTAGTCCATCCCAAACTTCCTGACCCCAAGAGAATCCTAGAAGAAAAACAGACTACCAAAGGTTTATATCCCTGCGGTAGCACCCGTTGCAGCACATGTGGAATCCAACTACCAGCTACATCCTTTAACAGCAAAGTAACCAAATTGGAATACAAGATCCCTGGTTATTACAATTGCAAAACCAATAACTTATAGGCCTCACTACAGGTTCTCTCAGACAGCGAATGAACAATCATCGTTTTGACACAAACCAAAAAGATCCGGACAAGCCTGTACCCATCCATGCCGGTACCCACAACCAGGACTTTCAAACCTGCTACACCACAAAAATATTAAGAGCATTTCCCAAACAGTGCAACAGTTCTCAACTTAGACAGTGGGAACTGGCCCACCAATGGATTACCAACTCAAGATTACCACCAGGCCTCAACAGAAGATAGTTTATTTACCCAATATTATTATTTTTCAAATTAACATTAATATTATTATTACTATTTTTAAAAATATAATTTTTATTATCATTATTTTCTTATCTATCATTACTATTATTTTATCATCATCATCAGTTTTCTATAAATATTAACCATAGCCAAGGAATTTATCTTTACTCCCAAAAACAGTTGGCATAATGTGTTTCTAACAGTTTCTTTTAAAATTCAAAATGGAGTAATCCATTGTTTGTGCTATTTGTAGTCTCTTCTTCTTTGTGTTTGATAAAGGCAACAATGCCGAAATATTATTTTATTTGTGTTAAAATGTGTGTGTGACCACTTCTACTATAGAAGACAGAAGAAAGGAAGAAGATGTCACCTTTGTGCATTGGACTCTTCCCACATTTTTCCTCTTTCCCTAGGTGGGCTTTCTTCATCAAATTTATTCTTAGTAGTTTATTTTTCCTTTTTCTTTAGTTTTATTATAAAATTATCTAGCCATTGGGCCACCTCATTTTTAAACATTAGACTAAGGAAGGGGTAAGCCCTACATAAAAAGGTAACATTTTACATCTTTATTTAATATTATTATGATAGTGCAGGGCTGGCTTTTTTTTTTAGAGGGTTTATCCACTTTCGTGGATTTTAAAGGTTTAACACAGATCACAGGATATTTGATTATTTTCACAGATTTTTAGGCTATTTTTTTAAAAGTTATTGTTAAAAATGACTACCCAGTTGTGGCCTGATATGATACTCGATAATCACAGTATTGACTGGCATCACAATAATCCATACTATATGCTAAAAATATCAATAACTTTCTTTAATATTCAACATGGTTAACTTCTCAAATGGGTTGGATCTAGTGATGGGAATGATCAAATTGAATTTTATTTTGTTGTGCTGTTTTTGGTTACTTTTCCAATTACTTCACTATGATATTAAAAATTCAACCATTCACAATAATTAAAATAAGTTTTAAAACAAATAATGAATTATCAAATTGTTACGTATTTAAGTCTTAAAACTTTGCCTACATAGCTGGCGGTTGTCAAGTAGGACGTGATGATAAAACTCAAATCGATTTTAAACTAACAATTGATATACATAGAGTTTACTAGACAATTTTAGTGATGCCGAACTTTAGTTTTAATTCGTGAAACTCCATAAAATATCTAACTTTTAAATAATAGCAAGTAAATTATTATCTTTGATTAGATAGTCCTAGATCATCAGTTTTGAAATAAGAATAAAGATGCTTATTTAGTTACCACTAACTTTTTTACGCTTGGCTGTCATGGCAGATAACTTTTATGGTAATTCATAGTAGACGTGATTATCGGTTAGATATTATGTAACATGTGAAATCTGTTTATCTTTTCTTTATAATAATAATAATAATATTTAGCACCGCGTCTTACTACCCATTCGGGTTATACGCTTTAAGTACTAATTACGCTAATGGATTAGGAATTGGGACGGTTGAATTAGAGGAAGTGAACCCGCATTTGCGTGGAGGGAGAGTGGAAATCCATATAGGAAAAACCACCCCCAGTTCACCCGACCGAGATTCGAACCTCAATCTCCCCGTCCTCAGCAGTCGAGCTCAACACGACTATGCGCTTTAGCCAACTACGCCACCGAGGCGGGTCTTTTATTATAAAAACAACAGTTTGTTGTATATTAGTCCTTCAATTTCTTCCTATATACCTTTACTGTATATAATTTTCTTTTTTGTATATCATTGTGAAAGTGTCACGTTTTAGAAGCTAGCGTGTAAATGGTCGAGTCCAATGTTTGTATTTAGGAGGAGTAGGGTATGTATGAGACTCGGATTTTCACTAATAATAATTATCATTTGTCATAATAAAAATTAACTTCTCATTATTTTTATGCAACTTTTTCAAAGTTAACCTTCTCATGCAAAAGCAATATTTGAGACAAAAAATATATTCATTAGCAATTCTACAACTCCAATTCGATTTTAAATCAACATAGGTGTTTTGTTTTATGAATAAAAAAACATTTGTTAGCGTTTCAAAATAAGTCTACAATAATTATTATTTTCTTCTTTCATGATAAAATAAATACCACTTACAAAAAATTTATTTAGAGCCACTGAAAAACTGAGGGTCATCCTGGATCCAGGATTGTGATGAGTTTCATCCTTTTTAATGTGTCCTCCACCCCTTTTCGTGTGGGACCTCTTTACTCGTCTTCTGCTATTTCTTCCTGCTCCTCTGTTTAACTCTCATCCCTTTCCTCTTCTGAGTTGAACATCATCTCAAAATATCTGATCTATAGTACCTTTTCTCCTGTCTTCAACGTTCTTCCTTCTTCATCCAGCATTTTAACTTTTTGCCTTTTCTTTCTCCTCCTGTTTCTTAAGTGGTTATATAACACCTTCTTACCTCCTTCCATGTCCCATTCCAGCTTTTATGTCCATTTTTGGATCCAATCCTTCCTGGCTTCTCATAAAGCTCGCTTCACTCCTTTCTTCTTCTCCCTATATTCTTCCACTGTTTCCTCATTCATATTCTTAAAACTCCTTCTGAATACTTTATTCGACTCCTCCAGGCTAAATCATGGTTTAAATTAGGAGGTATATCCAGCACACTTACTTTAGTGATATTGGAATAGAAATTATTTAAATAAAACACTAAAAGACACAAAACCTTCAGAGTTGAGTTTGAGCAGTTACTAAAGCTCGACTCAAACACAAATTTTCGAGTACTCACACACCCTTAAAAAATTTATAACTTTTCGAAAGAAAATAATTTCCCTTTTAAATTGCTAGGTTTTCAGCCTCCACCCCAACCAAATGAGCTAAGTTGTCGAGCTTAAACGAGTGTTGCTGGATGTTAGCTTTTACTAACATTTCCATACACAATTTGATTAATACTGTAGGGATGGGAGCCTCAAAACATTAACGAAATTTGAGAAAATATCATAATCGAGACTTAAATAATTTTTTTTTCCCAATTCTTCAATTGAAATTTGTTTTAAAGTTATAGTAATGTAATGTTGTAGGAATGTTATAATGAATAAATAAGATTTTTTTTAGATTTATTTACTATTTTTATTTTCTATTATTCCATTATATTTCTATTTCCCCCGATGTTCATAATTTTTTCCAAGATTCGGGTTTGAATTTGACATTTGGAATCTAAACGTAAAATAAAGGTTGTGGTTTATATAATATATATGATTCAACACTACTCTGATTAATAGTATAATTTAAAGACTGGATAAGGGAGCAGTAGAATTTACAAGAGCTTAATCAGCGTTTGTATTAATGGGGAATGTAAAGCCAAAGTTATGTACATTCAGTTGGGATCAGAACCCGACCTCTCTGTCCCTGGTTGTGATGCTACCTGGACTGCACGGTGAGCAATGAGGTGAGGGCTATTCCTAGCAACTTGCGTCTCTCCAGTTGCGTGACCAGCGCCATCTTGTCTAACCATACATCCAAAATTTTGTCCAGAATGATTTCTGCTCTGGAGTCTTCTAATTGTGCTACTATGCTGACCACCTGAAGCAATACAAAAGATGGTTTGCTAATAATACACATATTTAGCTCAATTTAAGGAACTAGTTAACATCTGTCCTGCTTAAAGTGAGCTATAAAATAAAGGGGGAGTAAATTAATACAGACGAATCTTAATTACCCATATGATGTTTATTTTATTGTTATATAAATTAATAACTCAAATATTTCCCCTTAAGAACAAATTAGGGATCTATGAACAACTATACAGTGAAATCTTCCTTGATCAGGGTTGTTACTAATTTTTAACATTGAAATTCCCTCACACTTCCGGTTTTCCAGGCAAAAATATGATAGGTCCAGCAACTCAATATAATGTTGCAGGAATGTAAAACGTAGTTTAGTATAAATGCACAATGTAAAAGGTAGTTTAGTATAAATGCACACACATTAGCATAGATAGAGAATGGATAACCCACCCTAAGCGCACAGAGCCAGGATTTAAACCTCATCTTTCCTGTCATTACATGCAATGTGAGTAGTCCATGCTCCAACTCCATATTAATAATAACCAAGTTTAAAGAGAAAAAACTTAGAGGACCTGGGCCTTTAATGAATGAATTAATTAAAGTTTTATCTGTTTGTGTGGAGCTTGTTTATGAAGTATGGATGCACTGCTTTTTACACATTTACACAAAACATTTTATTTCTAGTTGTAAATATTCGACAGTTGAGAGGCAACGCTTTGGTCTTCAAAATGAATATGCATATCATTTTGAAAATGAGAAACACTAAAATAAATCTGTATTTGAGCATGAGCAAAGGGACACTAAACTGAAAAAAGCAAATTTTCCATGCTTTTGAACTACGATCTCCTAGTCATCGGCAATCTAATCTATTGCAAAAGTGATGCCTTAGACGATGCAGCAACCAAAGCGAGTTTTAGCTTATAGTTATAACTTTTACAAGTCTTATAATTAGTTTAGATATCAATATATTTTAATCTAAGACTATTCTAAGACATAATTTTAAAATTTCTTGTTCTCATGCAAAATCCCGATATTTTGACTCATTTCCCGTCCAGTTCCCATCTCGAAATAAAAAGTAATTCACGTCCATCCATAGTCAATATATCACACTATTTACTATAGTTGATGTCACATAATATAATTTTTTTCTCAGCCCCTCAATGTTTATGTCTTTCGTCTTAATTTAAGCAAATATATATTCCTTTGATTAATGAAGATAATTTTTTCACCAAAATATGAAACATTTTTGACATATCTTTTTATATCTCAGTATAAGTGATAACAGCTTCTTTATTTAATAAGCAAAGATTATGAGTGCTCAGAACCTACTGATTATATTGAACACCAAACCTCCCATAACTTGCATATTAAAGCTATGCTTGAAATCCTCATGGCACTATCCAAAGCTTTAGAATCCAACATTCAAAACTCTTCGTGTAAGCGCTCTTGGCCACATAATAATGCCGTAATACTACACCTGAGGAGAAGATACCTTAGTTTGGAGTAAAAATAATGAAGAAAATTGTTTCTAAAAGTAAAAACTGCAATCAGGGTACTAAATACAAGACATATTTTTTAAATGATTTTATCAATTGCTACCAATTGTTTTCATTTATTTACCTGACTAAACACATCTCTGGAGCTGAGCAGGATTCGGGACATCACAGATAAATACATAGACATAACCATAGGGTACTCGCTCCCTCTGTACACGGCTCTGCAAATAACATTAGAGCCATCAGTTCTATGCAAATTCTAATATTCTATAAGAACAATGATAACAATACCAAATTTACTAGATATAAATAAAATTAGAGCAGAGGTTAAAAAGAAATTCTTGAGGCAGGCATGAATTGAAGCAGAAACAGTTGATTTAGCATAACAAAACATTTTTACTCCCGATTCACAAAGGAATGTATTGTGACAAGGCTCTTATTTTAAAGAATGAGTCTATAATGAATGTGTAAGACTGTTGACCAGCTACAGTGACAGCAACTCATGCTCAGTTTTTATACTGCCTAATTTGTAGGTATTTGATCAATTCAAAATTATGTATTGGCTTGGAACACATCTATTTACACACCATAGTTCAATTATATATCCAAAACCTTAGCTCAGCCAATGGCGTGTCTGTCTACTGAGCAAAGGGTCCTGGGTTCTATTCCCAGCATGGCCATAATTTTTGTCATTGGTGAAATGTGGGTTTATGCTTTAACAGTGGTGAACTAAAGGCTGGGGCCAGATGTTGTGTCTGTCCTAAATAATCTTAAGTTAGATTATAAAGCATATGAAGCTACGACATGACTAAAAGTTGGTAGTGGAAAATATATGGTTTGAATAAAAACGTGACCCAGGCCACAGTAATGGATGTAGAAAAAAAAAGTTTAATCATATGTTAAAAATGACATCTGGACAAGGAAATTAAATCACGCACCATTGACTTTTAAGTCTTGTTAATACTAAACAAATAGTTTGTTCAATCAGGAGTATAAAAGACTATAGTTGTGTTTCTGAGAACTCTTATAAGAAGTATATTTCATAACTCCTCATAAACTTGGGCTAAAATATTCAGATACATGAATTCGGCAAAAAGACTATTCTGCATTGTTCAGATATACTGTTCTGGTGTGTCATACATTGGTCCTGGATCACACACCTCATATATATATATTAATAAATCTGCTGAATGCTCATGAGCAAGGTGATCATTAACTTCTACATAATATATGACTTATGATATATTTAATTTATAAGGTTTTTGTATTATATTTGGAAGAAGATACATGAAAGGTAGATAAAAACATATAAAAGGGAATTTTGAAGTATTTAAATATTCGACTAATATTATTCTCAACTAGCAGACAGACATAAGCCAAGAGATGAATATTCAAGGAAAGTTAAAAGTTAAAGACTTATCAGCGATTTAAAAACTACACCATGGTTACAGGGATTAACTTTATTTACATATTGAAATTTTTTTTCAGTTGATTCTTATAAAATTATTTAAAATTAATTTACCAATTTAAATTTCAATAAACCCATTGAACATAATATTTTTTATTGTTTTAATTTAAAAATGATTAAAATTGAGATGATATTATATGTATTGATAAAAAAATCTTATATAAAACTATACCAAACTTAATTATGAGAAAGGTTGAGTCAATTCACTTTTCCTAATTCTCAATTAAATGTGGCAGTTCCACCGATAAAGTGAATTATATTTCAATTAACTCTAGCCCAGTTCAGTGGCTGTTAGGTCTAAGGCACTATTCTCGCATTAGACTAGACTGCCGATGATGGGGAGATCAAGTTGAATCTCAGTTGGATGTACTCAGGGTGGTTTTTCCAAAATGATTTTGAACTCTCCTCCATGCAAATGTGGGTACAATTACTATAAATATAACCTTCCTCATTCTTAAAACCATTAGTTTAATTAATACACAGGTGTATAACCCAAACAAGGCAGTAATAAAAAAACTAGTTTTCATTCAAACTTGTATAATAACTAAGCCTACTTACTGAACAAGATAGACAAGACCCACATGAACAGTTATTGGTTTTTTGTAAAGAATTGCATATTATCTTTGTAATATTTAAAAGAAAATAAACCAAATTATCAGAATCAGAGACTGGCCTAATTGACAACAAATAGTTTGCATCAGTACAGTAGGCAAAATGGCCGTTAGTCTCATCCCTAGTAAATAATAAATATTAATAGAAATTCACAATTTCTCTAATGAATGTTCTAAAATTAATACAAGTTCTACACCTAAGTTAAATTGGTAGAGCATCCAATACAATTCAAATTTTTTGAGAAAACACTGACTCCACAGCTAAAACACATGACATATGTATTTGAAACTTGTTGATCTAGTTGTACTTACTCGAAGACCCTGGGGAGTATTGGTTTGACAATCTCTTGTGCAATGCTGGGGGCTGCTCGCAAACAAGTTTCTATGAGGCGCATGGTCATTACAATGCCTTCAGAGCGCATGTCTGCCAACATTTCATTAGAAGATGCCACCACTATCGCACCATACATCTGACAAAATTCATAATTAGATTAGTAAAAATTAGGGATGGGCCCTTCAATTATTTGAATCCTCAAATTCTTAAGAATATTTGTTATGAGCAGTAAAAGAAAATTCTAGTTCAAGATTAAAAACATTATTTCCAATTTTGATTCTAAGCTAATTTTTTTAGAAATATTATGATACTTTCTAGCGGCTTATCCCAACATAAATATAGGACAATATTAACAGGCCTGACCTCAAACCCTTAGTTTACCATTAATGTGTGTGTGTGTGTGGGGAAGCAAAAAAAGAGCATTACAACAATTTGGGAAAAATGAACACTTATGCTTGTCAAGTTTTTTAGGATTCAGATTTGTATTATAGATTAAGGATTTGTACACAAAATTGGCTTCATTCCCATCTCTAGTTTAAATATTGTATGATATACAAGAAATAAACAGTATTATTTATAAAAACTAGGTTGATACAGAACTTAAGATGGAAGAGAACTGACAGAGCAAGTACCCAATTTTGTATTTATATAACTTCTATAAAAGCCTAAGCAATAATTGCTGAAATAAGACTCAAATTATTTTATTTGATAGTGAAAATTTAAGTGTACTCAAATTAAGCTAGTAGAATATTTTAAACAAATAAATATGATGTATAATATAAAGCATTTTTGTTGTGCTTAAATATTTGAGAAATTATTGATCAAACCTAAACTAAAATTAAATACATGAAAAAACATTTATTTTATGTTACAAAACTTAGCGTAAATTTTTACTAAAATCACTTGATACATTTTATGTCACCTTTACAACAACCAATGGAAATCTTACCTTAAGGAACTGTTCTGGACTAAGCAGAATATTGGCCTGTGTAATATACAAGCATGTCCGAAGGTTGTCTGCATGGTGCTGAAATAGTGGTTGCATGTTATTGAATAGCTGGAGAAGCTCTGGAGTCATTTGAGTTGAGTTCTCCAAAACAGCAAGCCACAGTTCCAATCCATCTTCCAGGAGGTAAACATGGGCATCTTGGGCCATGTCAGTGCTCAAAGCTATCACTGGGATTAAAAATTGGTAAAAGTCCTTGTTCAGCACACCAATGGCCTGAAAGTAAAATTAAAAATAATAAGGCTAGGCCAATGCCGATCAATGATTCGACCATCGGCCAAAAACATTAGGGCCTCATTCATATGGCAGGTTAGGTTCCAGAGCCTGGCTGTAAAGTGGAAATCACTGTAATGCAAAACGTTGCCATTTTTATCCTTCAAATGCATATAAAATTCTTATAACATGTTTACACTCATATAAATAATGTATACAATAGAGCTAGGGCTAAAAAATAATACAAAAGTAGTGGAATGAAAAATGATTGAAAACAAATGAATAAAAACTAGTGAATCATTTGATAAACGATAGTTAAAATTATTCGATAGTACCCATCAATACTGTAAACATACTGAATTATTAATATAAAATGGAGGTCAAAGCCATTCAATGCATGCAAGACAAATGGTGAAAAACATTGGAAGAGCGAGACAAGCACCGGACATGGTGGACATGTATATAATTGAAAATTGCTGTATTAGCAGAACACTGTAAATCAAGGTCTTACTAAATGGCACAGTTAGTTGATCAAATTATTTGACCATTGTTGGTACTATTTGTTTTTTTGACATTCCAGTTTAATGCCAGCAAATTGTAAATGTGCTTTACTCATGTTAAAACTCTAAAATCAAAATATAATTACTTTGTCTATCCACGATACACTCATATTAAAAAGGATTCCTTTCCTTTTATGTTGTCTGTCTCTCTCTCTGTTCAAGGGAGCAAGCTATTTATTTACAAATTGGAAGCAATCATTGCCACTTGGTCAGCTTGTAAGCTTGAAATTCCACGCAGAATTCCGTACCATTTATTTTATTAGCATCTCTAAATAGATAATATGCTATGACATTTGAAATTTAGTTGAGTGAATTTTCATTTGTCCATGAAAATGTGTTTATGTGTTTTTTAGTGTTATATCTATACAATTTCTACTCCAGTATCACCTAGTTAAGTGTGCTGGTTATCCCTCCTAATTTAAACCATGATTTAGCCTAGTGCTCTATACCACATAACCTCATTTAATTCATTATAATCTATATTTTTAAAGTGTGTACAATTTTTGTCTGTGATGAGGCATAAAGCCTGACCATGTAATAGTCAAACATAAAATAGCATTAACATTAAACAGTAACATTAAATTTCACATATCATAATGATAGTGATTTCAAATAGTCATACAGTAAGGTGGCCATTTCGCGACGAACCAGCTTGTTTCACTCCATGTGGCAGGTAAAAGATGTCACACTATGTCACTCTCCACGGAATATGTTAACAGAAGATTTTCAAGTTGATACATTACACTTTATGGAAAAGTTGAAATTATAAAAATAGGACACTATGCACCTTAATAAACCTATGCTAGTATTTTCATACAACTATGCAACAGTAATTATTATTAATTATTTATATTTAGTGCTGGACCAATGCCAATCATCGGCCAATTATGGCACAGTCGGTTAAGATGATGGTTTGCATTTGGCTAATAGATTCCTAATATCAGATATTCTGACCTGTGACACTCTCGGTAGGTGCTGGTAACTGCTCATTGTTAAGCTATTGGCAACCAGTTTTGTCCTTTGTTCTGTTTATTTTGACACCTCATCATATTACCTGTTCAGGTTATATGCCTATGTGCTAATTACAATATTGTGTTAGGGATTAGGAAGGTTTAATTTAGAGGGTTTTAGGAGGACAGATATGTATAACTTTAGTTTTCTTTGCATTTATTATTAGACGATGATCATTAGTCCATATTTGTATCTCATTGTAGTCTTGTTACAGGTTATATTCGGCTATTTGGAGGTTTTCGTGAATAGTCAGTAATGTGGTGTCGTCTGCTAATAGGTAGATGTGTCCATGCTTTACTTGTTTTTTGATAGTATTGACGTAAATTAGATATAGAATAGGTCCTAATATTGAGCCTTGTGGTACTCCCATATTTGTCACTTTGGTTTCACTTTTTTTAGTGCTAATTTGGAAATAGAAAAGTCTGTTATTGAGATAGTCCCTAAACCATCTTAAGTATGGTCCAACAATTCCAATTATTTTTAATGATCTCAATAATATATCAATGTCAAGCATGTCAAACACTTTTTTTAAGTCAATAAATAGGACCAAAACATCCTTATTGTTGCTAAGGGCTTTGTTAATTTTATTAGAAAAGCGTTCTAGAAGGTTTTTAGCGCTTTTGTGTTTTTGAAATCCATATTGCCTTGGGTTTATTATATTGAATTTATTTAAAGAATCTGTCAATTTGTTAGCCATGTATCTTTTTAATATCGTCTCAAAAGTTGGTAGAATTGCTATGGGTCTGTAATTAACGTAGTCTAAATGTTAAATGTCATAATAAATAATAATAATAATAAATATTATTATTAGAACTACTATTAGATAGATAGTGTGTGTGTGTGTGTGTGTGTTGGTACAATTTATTAACAAAGTGTGTTCTATGACATACTCTAGTACCTTGGCAAGATGAACAAGTGTGGAGACGATTGCGCAGCGGAGCATGTTGTGTTCTGCAGACTGCTCCCACAATAGGGGCAGGTACTGAATCAGAGCATTAGAATATGGCCTTATAGAGAACCCAACTCTCTCTACAATGAATGAGAGGACATACAACACATGCATCTGAAAAACAAAATAAAACTAATTAACTGTGGGATTATTGTCAAGTTAATTTTAACAGTGTATTTATCATAAAATAGTTCACACTTTTTCCCAACTATGTAGCCTACTTTATAAGACTAATAGTGTGGTCAATTATTGAAACATTAGATAATATGTAATGAGTTTCATAAATTTGAGAACTGCTTGTAGTTAGATAAATAGCTTTAAAAAAAAATTTTTTTTAAAAAAGAAACTGATGATATTAACAGCTCGGCCTGCACTAAGTTAGTTAAAATATATTTATTTGCATGTATTAAGTCTCTGATGATGAATGACTTATTGCTTTCTCTTCTATCCTTGTTTAGATGTAGTTTGTGAAATGTGTAGTTTGATGGGGTAAGTGGGGAGGATAACCAACAAAGAGGGTAACTATCCAGATGGCATTTGGAATGTCATGGTCAGCAACTAGATAAACTAGTGATTTAAGAGATAAAGAAAGAGGCATAAATAAAGAAGGTAGGTTTTAAGACATGGTGATAAAATTTTTTCTAATAAAGTCTGTTAGGATACAACTAGCTCAGTGCAATATAGTGCATCTTAATGCAAAAGTGTACTTTTGAAACATTTATCTTTATAAGGAAAACCTATTTTCACTTTATGAGGTAATTGTTAAACATTTAGTCAATAAAATGATAGAATAGTTAGAAAATAATAGAGCACAAATAAAAGCACTAACACATATTCACACAAACTTCAATATGTTCCTCAGGAAGTAGTAGTAAAACTAAACAGGATGTTGTGATTTCAACTTGATTGGGAAAAATGAAAACTTATTTGGTGGAGATTAAATTCTCTGAAAGTTCGTCTGTTACTCTGTGGATGGTAGATGGTGCTAGTGTAACCTCTGGGTTGAAATTAATGAATATTTAGGTTGGGTGGTTTTCTAGACTTTATGGTTCATTGATGTGCCAGTTCCCATCTTTTTAACTGGGACATATTGCATTGTGTCTTGTTGAATGATTTTAACACTTTGACAGTGCCCTCAAAGTTGAGGTTATGAGTGGAAGCATGTGCTGAAACTAGTTTTTCTGGATTCTTGATTTCGGTGTTATAAAGGTGTCCATTCATCTGCTTAGGGAGATTTTCAGTGGTGAGGCCAAGATGTTGTGCTATACATTGTTGGCATCCTAGTTGGAAAATTAGGTTACTGGCCTCACATGAGTGACTGGCTTTGCTGGTTTGGATGGAGTTAATGATGTTGCTAGAGAAAGTGGCTACTGGATGATGAATTTGGCAGGTTTTGCGAGCTGTGTTGTTGTTGAGAGCCTTGTTGAAGTTGAATGAAGGTTGTGTAATTTTCAGTTCTCAACTCAGACTACAGTCTATCATGGAAGGAATATGGTCAATATTTGCCTTAAAAGTGAATACATCCACCTTACCTTGGTATCACATTCCTGCGCCTCTTGTAAGAGAGCAAAGAGAAGTGAGAAGCAAGGCTCAAGGAATGGCAAGAATTGGTCTGTGTTGAACTCGAAATCATCGACAGCCAGTTTGAGGGTGCTGGAGGCTGTGAGCCTCACAGCAATGTCCTCCCCTTGCTCTAAAAGAGGCAACATGGAGGAGTAGAGAGCAGGCCTCAATTCTTGGGAGAGCTTCACTCCTGTCCACTGGCCTGCAACAAAACACACACCATTAAGAACACTTGTGTATTACTGATATTTGGTCCTAAAAGGGATGATACTACGATAAATTACATACTCTGTACTCATCGCAGGACATTGTTAGGAATTACTTTTCTGGCCCGGTTGTTAAGTTCATCCTATGATTATAGTTAGTTCTGAACCACTAATAAGCAACCAATTTTACTTGAGAAATCGAAAAATATATATGTATTTTTTTTATGGATTTAAGTCTCGAATATCCTTAAGGATTCGAGGGTCCCATCCCTACTATCAGGCAAGCTTTACCTATGAGCCATGCTACACGGCGACGAATGACTCTATAGTTCCCCTCCTTGATCCTTAGTTCCTCACCTAGTGTGGTGGAGAACCATTGGTCAAAGTTCACCTGAAACAAAACGATATACTAGCTGATGATACAAAAAACAAATAACAAAAATTAGAATTGTTGGAAAAATTTAAAAAACTCTGCTTGTTCCATCAATTTTTTTACTGCAGAATGTGTCACATCATACATGTTAAGTATTATTTTATTAAAAATCAACTTTCTTGACAATATTGTGTTACGAGGCTCCAAATAAGCAATTAGATTTTTAAAGCCTTTTTATTCTACAACCATTAGTGGTTGATTATCATATATTATCATTTCAGAGATAAATTTATTAAGTGCTTCACTTCGCTTATCTCCAGGCAGAAGATTTTGTTTTGTGTCCAGGTATTTTTTCATTGTTGGTTGGTAAGCAATAGTTTTCTGTGGGCCTATTAAAGTCTTGACTCACAATAATTGACTTGCTTCGAGAGTTTTTATCTAACTTTATAAACTCTTCGATTGAGGATTACCCAGAACAACTTAGAGTTGATAAATCAATTTCATTAATTTGTGTGTCGACACTTTTTTACTTGTACATTGATCCAAATCATCATCTTTAATTTTCATATTAAATACTTCTGTGGAATGCCTGTTTAAAGGTTTTTTTTCAAAGCTCTTGTAAAAGATCAACCTCCACGAGAAATATTTGCCCCACAAAAATTACACTTTGCAAAACCTTCATCAGAGGCACAAATTTTAAAATAGTCCCATACTTGACTTAACATAATTTCTTGAGTATATTGTTCTTAAAACACAAATATTGATGAAAACACTTTAAAAAAACAAAAAAGACTGGATAGAATCACAAAAATAAAATAAATAGTAATCCTAACAATTAAAGTTTTACAACCATCAAAACAATCCCCTGAAAGTTTTGATAACAATCCTCATACATTTGAAATAATGAACTCAACAATGCCTAAGTATGTTTTATTATTATTTCCTTTTATATCTATCTTCATGTTGAAAACAAGAAATATATCTGATTCTTATGATATCTCAATTTCTGAGAATACATTCTATTTAAATCACGAACATATTTTTGACTCTTTTAATAGGATTGTTCATTCCAATTTTATTAGGCAGGACTATGTTCAAATATCTTTACAATGATAGTAAAATGAATTAGTGCCTAATGGCTTGGAAATGTATAGTAAGACAGTGTAGAAACACTGTACAATAATGTAAAGTAATTAATAGTGAAGAAAGTCAACCTGAAAGGATAGTTAGGTTAGGCCTAGATAGAAAAAAACACTTCTATCTTCTCAAACTATTGCACTATATTACACTTCGCACATTGTTGAATTTTTGTAGATGTTCCTTTATCATTAGAAGAGACATAGCCTATTCTTGTTTGTTAGTGTATTTTCCATGTGTCTCTTCTAATGATAAAGGGACATCTCTGAAAATTCAACAATGTCCGAAGTGTAATATAGTGCAATAGTTTGAGAAGAGAAGAAATGAAGAGAGAAATGCGTTTTTCTATCTAGCCCTAGCCCAACTATCCGTTCAGGTTGGCTTCCTTCACTATCAATTACTTGACATTATTGTACAATGTTTCTACACAATCTTATAATAAATATTTTTACAATTACTTCAATAACATATTAAAAAAAATAATAAACTCTTAATTAAAATCAATTTAAAAGCAAATGTATTAGCAAGTCATTATTTGATTCTTAAAACTCGATAGCGCTTACTAAGTGATCAGATTACCTGAATCGGTTCCAAACAAACAATTGATATACAATATGTATGAATAAATAAACAGTTTTATTGGTTACTGTTGACAGTGTTTATTTTTATGAAACCCAACAAAATATTTAACTTAAGGATCATATGGAAAAAATTGGGATTCTTTGCAAAGTTATAGATAATTGAAATCAATTGGGTAGAAATAATTAAGTTATGTTTATTTAATCCTCCCTCTTACGAGTAAATGTATACATCATTGCGGCTGACTTTGTATCGTGTGTAATGTATTCCTATTTCTGTTTAAAAAAGCTGTAATGTTTTTATTTATTTCGAGTTTATTTGTAATTCTACTTTTGATTTTCAGTTTTTAAGAGTTTTAATGTGTTCATTATAATATTCACAAGAGTGTGCATGAGGTGAAAGTTTCAAAAGTAAGCATGCGCTTTAACGGTCAAGTCCAAGTTTCCCATGGTGGGGAGTAGGGTATTACCCACATTAGATTTAAAAATTATTTATACTTGTCTCTTTTGTCCGACAAAATAATTACTATGGATTAATTTGCTTTTCAAGTAAACCTAACTAAGTAATTTTTGAATTCATAATATGCTTTGTATATGAGGTGAAGATTCGACCATAGAATACAGTAACACCAAATCCTCGAATCTCAAATACTTGTCAGGATTCAGTGGATTTGAAGATTCAAGTGAGCCATCTCTAGTTTTAATGATTAATTTATCCTTCTTATTGTGATGAGTCATCGGGATACATGAGATAACATAATGTACCATTACAAATAAATTACCGGTAAAAATGACAAACTGTATAATCATATTCTTAACACCTTGTGATTCTTTATTTTCGGTTCATGACATCCCGAGCAGCTTCACATACTGTGTTGTTACCTCATCATAGAAGTCAAAGGCTGCCAAGCCCACAGCATTGTATACAGCATCCTTTTTAAGGATAGCACTTAGATTGTCTGGAGCAACCAAGTTATGGTTGTTCTGGATCATCTCCAGCAACACTGGGGATAACACCACTCGAAATTCATGAAAGAGGGCCAGGAAAATGTTCTCCGTGCATGGCTGGAATCATAATTGGGTAAAAATATTTAAATATTAATAAAAATAAGCAAACCCAATCCAGAAATCCCCAAGATTATTTTTTTAAATCTTCAAGTAATTTATCTATTCACCCCTCCCTCATAAACCCTCAATCTGGCAACACTGCTAGTTTCAGTTATTTTTAAACTTTTCAAGAGTAGCTGGGTTTTTTTAGTACAAACATATTTCTGAAAATTTAAAATCTTATTTATTTTTTGTCAGGATTAATTTTAAAAAATTCTATGGTGTTAGTCCACAATTGAGCTATACCAACCAAGGATTAATAGTGATTTTAAAATGGAAATGTGAAGAATACATTAAGAAATGAAAGGAGAAATTTATTATTAGATTCTATGAGGGCTTCCTTACCTAATACTCAAAATATGTACTATGTAGTAGTTTTACACCATTTTAATATTCATTTTAGTTAAGGCAATTATTAGTTTACTAACAGTGAAAGAAAGATGAGAGGGATAGGCCTACATTCTTACAAGAAAATTATAGATGCAAAACTTCGTACTTTAAAACAAAATACGCTTGTTTAGAAACATCGGCCAATTTTTCTGTTAAATGAACAAATATGTCATAGCCCTTAAGAACCGAATACCGCAGGTATTTCAGGGTGAGATCTATAATTATTTTTCCATTTTCATTACATACATGCCCATACTATCTCATTCTTTCTTTCTCTACTGGCTCATGTAATCTCTGTACTCTTACTCTTTCCTGGATAACTTCATTCATAATCTTGTTTCTTCTCGTGACAGCTAACCTGCTCCTCACAAACTTAATTCCCATGGCCTCCACTTTCCTAGTCTCTCTTAAAGACCTAAATCGAAAAATTAGTTTTAAAATTTTTCCCATTTTCCACCTAAAAATTTCCCTTAGTAAAAATATTTTCGCACAGGCCCAGTAACAAGGATTTATGAAATAACTTACCGAAATCTTCAGGATCAGAGTATCACTGTTTTAGGTCATCAGTAGTCGGTAGTGGTTTAATATACTATCTTAAAACAAATTTCAGTTAAGCTTGAAGTATGTAGTACAATAATTACTTCCAGTTCACCAAATGGTCAAGAGTTAATGTAGCATTTACCCATTTCTTGAAATGGTCATAAGGAGAGGCCAGATCACAGAATGGGCAGAAATTTGCCCAATTCATGAATTTTGCACTTTCACAAGCGAGGTGTCATATATACAAGCTGGAAAACCTCCTCCCCTGTGAAGTTGAGAAAGATGTATCTCCAAATTCTCACTTACCCTGAGACTATATTTCCAGGACTCCCCTCCTTCATCAATAGCTATAAAAAAAATTAATATTTATTCTAAATACAAGTTCATTTCTCAATAATTTAGAATGAATGAGAAAACAAAAAATGTTAGATGATAATTTTAAAACATTTAGCTAAATTTATTTTAATGGGGTCTAAAATCTCAAGATGTTTTTAATTTTGTCAAATTTAGGTGTATTCATGATAAAGTGCATTGGTCAAAACAAATCACAAATAAAGTTAATTAATAATTCTAAAACTTACGTGCTATGTAAAATAAAAATAAAAATGAAGATGGAAATTAGCTTTGGTCACAAATATGGATTTATTCGGGTACATCTTTCAACAAGTGAATTGAATAAACCTGAACACAATTTCCTGAACCTGAACAGCGAACACAATAATAGATCGAGACCTTTGGTGTACTAAGACAGAGTTTACAGGTTCAAATAGTTTTCAATGGCTCCCTAATGACTTGGAGGAAGATGTATTCCTCATGTCCCCCCTCATAGCTACGTCCTTGTGAGGGATAAGTTTAATTGTAAACTGCCCTTTCAATAACCATTAACACTGGTTCACTTGGTTGCAGACCCTGATACATTAAACATCTCCCTTCAGCTCCTCATTTCAACAATACTATTTTACCATGTTAATGAGCCAGACAACTATACAAAGGCTTGATTTTTTTGAATGGCCCAACTTGACATCATTTTATATTAAAGGCTCAGTGTTCAAAATACTGATATTACTTTGATATTAATTTGTTTTATCATTATTTTATTTACATGTTTCAAACACATACTGAACGTCTTTTGTGTGAGTAGGCCGATGCTTACAAAATGCTGCACTTCTAATTGTATCATTAAATTATTTTTTATGTTTTTATCAGAATGAATAGGAAGACTAAGTTTGGACTAAAATAATTATAAATGTGACAAATTAATATAAACCTAAATTTGAAAATTATTTTTTAGAATTTTTCCCATTTCCCACAGGAAAATTTTCCTAAGTAAAAATATAATTTCGGCACAGGCCTAGTAACAAGGATTTATGAAATAACTTACCAAAACCTTCAGGATCAGAGTCCCACTGTTTCAAATCATCAGTAGTCAGTAAGAAATAGTGGGTCACCAATTTCTTACACATTTCTGTCAAAGTATTGGCAGTAAAAAAACCCATCTTGATTTGATGTGCTCGCAGTGTCTCTGGCTCCTTTGTTTCTGGAAAAAATAAATGAAATGTTACTATTTAAAAGAAAAAATTGCAACAATATTAATCGACAAAACCTATGTTGGAAACTATAATTTTACAAATTCCAAATTTAAGAAACAAAAATATTTATTATGATTAGATGGTTATGCTTGAATTGCAAGATTTAATTTTAAATAAAATAAGAATTGTGATTAGGGGCTTATAAAGCATCTAAGTTCACCACCCACTCAATTTGACTTTGACACCCAAATATTTCCTTCACATCTAAAAAAACTTATATTACAAGATAACAAAAAGAAAGTTGTAAAAAAGGAAAAATAGTGCCAAATAACTATATTAAACTAAACATTGAAAGGAAGGTGATTGATGTACCCCTAAAATTACAAAATTGTTTTTGTTTTTTTCTGGTTGAGAACTTTGAGGCCTAATATTTTCTGGTAGGTGTGTAGTAGGCCTTGCCCTTTTATATGCCTTTCAATGTTTAATTTAGAAACAAACAAATGTGGGGTGGTTAAATTTTAGAGAATTTAGAATTGTTGCAAAGTTAAAATAAATTTTAAGGCTGGATATATTTATTTTATCTAGATTGCGTGATTATTACTCTATATTTCTCAATTTATTTCCATACATATTTCATGTTTTTAGCCACCACCATCAAATTTAATCTTTTACAAGCAATTTTGCTAAATTTGGTGCTACAAAGAGTATTGTTTTCAATGGTTCCCATTAGGACAATAATTAATGTTAATCGTTTTCTTTTGTGCTAATGGTATTTCATAATAGATGTTTGCCGTGTGTTGTCACATGATAATTTTTTTAACTAGTTTAATAGTTTTTCTTATAGGTGTTGTAACAATAATTCAAGCTATAGTGTTAACTTGAAAAGCTGCATGCCAATAAAAACACACTTACTTACCCTCAACAACTTTAGCAGGCTTATACTCGGCACACAGCAATATAGCCTTGATAAGGTTGAGACATTGAACAGTGAACCTTTCGAACAGAAGTGAATCGCCTGCTGGAGTGAACACATACACTACAGCAAACTCAAGCGATGGCTGAATAAAGTCAACATACGAGAAAGGATGGTGCTCCAATGTGTCTAATAGGATCTTGGTGAGATGAATAGCAAACTTTTCACAAAGAGCTGCTGCAACTGTGTGGTCCACACTACGCAGAGATTTTCCTATCAGCAAAAAACACAAGAGAAATATATCACATTCTGAAGAATGTAGGAATATATTTTATCACTGCATCTTACTTACAGTTCAGGTTATATGTATGTTTTAATTTCACTAATGTGTTAGGGATGATAAAAGTTGAATTTAGAGGAAGTGTACATGCATTTGCGTGGATAAAGTGGAAACCCAATAGGATAAACCACCTTCATTCACCTAACCGGTATTAGAGCCCCAATCTCCCCATCATCAGCAGTCACAAATTTGAGATTGACGCCTTACACCATTAATCCACCAAAGCAGGTAATAAGGGATTAACAAGTATATAAATTTAGTATACAGCACTATATCTTTCTGATAAAAGGATATTATAGTATATTTCAAATTAAAAATAAGCTTTGCTGTAGCGTCTATAAAAACATTATAGAGGTGTATGAAGAAGTCTCACTTTATTTGCTATTCAGTATTCTGTTTTGATAAATATCCAAAATTATTAAACTCAAACCAGTCAATGTTGTTTTGAAAAATATTGGCTTCAGTTCCCTTCAAAAGATATACAAAGTTAAAATTTATTTCAAAATTCTGGAGAGTAGGTGTTTGTTTTCAATGATTCAAGACTAGCAATAGTCCATTTTTCTTTCATTGGATATATTTGACAGATAGGAACGATATCTATTTCCACATATTCATACATCAAGTCATGTTATCTGCAATTGTCCCTTTTGATAGATTTTATCAATATTTATAAAATTGCACTAATAAGTAGAATGTTATCAAAGTTAACCGAAAAAATGTGCTTGTATTTTCTAAACGGTTCTCTAATAAAGGTTGATTTGTAAATAAAATCAAGGTAAGGATCCAACTAATTAAGACACATAAAATTAGTCTTAATATACTGTTGTTAATGACTAATTTCACTCATATTATTAGTGGTACTTTTTATTACCAATTCCTGTGTGTCGAGGACCACAGTGACTCCAAGGGAGAGCTTGTATCTCCCCGCTTACCCCTGAGACTTCCTTAACAGTTGCAATGCCTCTCGTTTTCGTTAGAGGAAACTTTCCCCACCAATATAGCCAATTACAGACATTTTAATGACATCAAGTTGATGTAGCACCCTCCCCACCTTCTTCCTGAGTGACCTTGACTCACACCAATATACTAAATAAGTGCTCTAACATATAATACCCATCAACATACAAAACTAAAATTATAAAACTTATATGCACAGTACATGCAAAGGAAGTCATCACCACCATAATAATCAACTGTTTCCCGCCTGTGGCCGGGTCATTTTAGTAAAATGCCTCCATCTTATTCTATCTTTCCACCATTATTCCTCCTTTGATTTCTTCAATTCTTCTCCTCTGACTTAAACACTTTCTGTTATCTGCTCCTCCCATCTCTTTATTGGCCTCCCTTGCTGTCTTTTTCCTACATACTTCATTGCCAGCATTATCTTTGGCATACTCTCTTTTACCAGCCTCATTACATGCTCGTACCATCTCAGTCTTGCTTCCTCTACTATCTCATGCACTCACTGTACCCTCACTCTTTTCCAGATAACTTCATTCTTAAACTTATTTCTCCTCGTGACAGCCAATATGTCCCTCACAAACTTCATTCCATAGCCTCCATATTCCTAGTCTCCCTTAAATTCAATGTCCATGTTTCTGCTGCCTATGTGACAATGGGTACAAAAGTACACCTTGTACAACACTTCCTACACTTCAAGACACTTCTTTTCTCCATTTCGGGTCTCTTACACACTTATAGAACTCTCACTGCTGTCCTCTTTTCATTTCATCCTCTCTACTTTCACCTTCTCCTAAATCATGCTTTTGAGGTATTTTACGTTCTGCTCTTTTCTCAGATCATCTCCAATCAACTTTATGGCTTTATTGGGCCTTACCCTCTTCCTTGTCATTACCATAATTTCACACTTTACCATGCTAAATTTCATTCCACACTCTTTCACTTCATCCCATTCTTGTAGTTGTTCCTGTATTTCCTCTTCCTTCTTTCCCCATATCACCAAATCATGAGTAAACATCATGGCTTTCATTCTTACCTTCCTGAATTTTCCTGCCTCTTTTTTCATGAGTGTACAAAGGAAGTAAATTTAACAAAAGTTATTTGTTGGTTTTTTGAATAATAACTTTTGTACCTATATTTTTCTGGAACTGGGCCGCTCAGCCATTTTGCCAATCATTTGGTTTATTTGCTTTACATTATTACATAAGTAATATGCAAAGTGACACACATACATTTTTAAATAAAAACAATTTTTAGTTTATTAAATTAATAATAAAAATATTAATAAACATAATAAAAATAAAAGTAATAATAAACTTAAATATTCTGTAGCAGCTATTTGAAAAATGGGAAGAGAGAAGAATAAGTTAAATAAAAGTTGAATTATGAACATAAATTATTATACTTTTCTTTACTTTACATCAATCAGCTCCCAGCCCAAAGCCCGCATCAATTTTTTATTTTAGCCATATGTTTTACACTAGCAGCATGCAGTGTGTCTGTCTACTGAGCTAAGGCTCCCAGGGTCGATTCCTGGCATGAACAAAAAAGTTATCATTGGTGAAATGTGTGTTTGCCCTTTCACATGATGAATTAACGGCCAAGCTCTGGATGTTGTACCAGTCTTAGTTAGGTTAGATTATAAGGCATATGAATCTACTACAAGCCTAGCAATCCGGTCGTGGAAAATACATGGCTTGAATAATAAATAACCCAGGCCAAAGGCTGGAAACCGTAATGAATGGAAAAAAGAATGTAGTTAACAAAAAAAAAAAGTATAAAATAAGTAATTAAGGTGAGAATTTATTTGAACAGTTCATAAGTCATGCACTAGTGTTAAAAAAATTTGGTAGTGTCACCCCTTCAAACTACCCTCTCATTCTTTCACACTTTCCCTTTCTCACATTTGTTGCTCACAAAGTGTTGACCTTGAAATCTACCCTCAATTTTTTTAACACTCTCTGTCTCCCTTGCAAGCCACAAAATATGAGTCAGCACAAACTGTGATTTCAAAACAAAAATCACCCTAATTAGTAAACAGCCCCACTCCCTCTTCTCCTTTCCATCAGAATCCCTTCCCCATCTCTAAGCAAGTTGCCACTAGCTGACTTAATCATTACCTGACTTCAAAAGCTCAGTGATGACCTTTGGTCAGCAAATAGCAGCAGCCAGCCTTACATTTTTCCTGATTGGTACGAGAGTCTTGCTCTGCTATACTCCTTTCTAAGTATAATTTTATCATTAAAATATGTAAACATTATTTCCAGCTAATGTAAAATATTAACAGGATATAAAGTTAAAACTGAGTGCTGACAAAGGTGTGTGAAGATAAAATAAAATAAATAAATATAAAACTACAAGACTTATCCAAAAGAATATTATTAAGTATAATACATATTGTATTTCAAGTTATTCTCTGTTATGTCATTGTCATTGTCATCATCATCATCATCATCATGAACTGTTTCCAGCCTGTGGCCACCAGAACTGTTTAGTAAAATGGCTCAATCTCCTTCTGTCCTTCCACCATTCTTCCTCCTGCACTCTCTTCCATTCTTTTCCTCTCACTTGCACACTTGCTACCTGTTCCTCTCATATCTTTGTTGGTCTCCCTTGCGGTCTCTTCCTTACATACATATCCATTGATCTTATTGGAATTCTCTCCCCTTTCATCGTCATAACATGTCCGTACCATCTCATCCTTAATTCTTAAACCATCTCGTGTACTCCCTCCTGTACCCCAACTCTTGATGTTATGTACACTCTATTTACCTTGAAAGTTAGCAGTCTTTACTTGATCGACTAATTTATGGCCCTATTTTATAAGCTGTATCATATTGTAACACTTAAGAGGTAAGCTTTCAACCTTTCAGAGTAGACTAAGTTCACACTGAATGTATTGATGTTTACATGACCAAATTCTACAATTATTAATTTGAATTAAATAGTATAGTAATGACAGGTTCAGATTTCTCATGAAGCCGACCAGGCCTGGGTCTAGAGTGGCACTCTTCAGGGGGCGGCATGGAATGAAGGCAAATATTTTGTTCAATTGTGTTTCATATTTTAAAATTTCATTTACCACATGGAAGTGTATCGTCCTCGGCTCATCCCCCCACAACACGATACCCAACAGGGCTTGAACCCTTGCTTCTGCATAACTAGTGCCTGCCAAGTGCCAGTACCAGCTTACAAATTGTGTTTTTACACAGTGACACATCACACCCTCTGAGTGACTCACACTGAGCTTTATCCGCCACTTGCCAGCTAGTTCATTATGACTCAGACTCACACTCACCTAAACTGTTTTCTGTTATTGTTTGTCTTACTGCCAAATGCTTTTTATGTTGTGTTAATGATTGTGCGCAAAGTACAGAACCTTCCTTGCAGTGCTGTAAGCCAGTTTTGATACTATTTATATATGTGTAAAATTGTTGTGTGTCCGCGCATAAGTGTCGTAACACTATTAACTATAATTTATGTGTGAGTTCATGTCCTGCGTGTGTTGACTGTTGTGGGTGCTGTTGCTTATTTACATAAGAAATGAATAGCTAAAAGGCAAGACTTAGCATAGCTACCACAGTAGTAATGCTAATGTGCATCATCCTTCGTCTTCCTTTGGTAGTACTAACTTAGTTGTTCCTTCATTCACAGAAGCAATGCTTCCAAAGCAGATATCTTCAACATCAAGTCGTGTTAATTTATGTAACAACGACAATAACTTACCTCTAGCTTTATATCCCAAAGATAACATAAAATGTATGATTGCATTAGGAGGAGGACCAGAAAATCCAGCTGCCAATAACCAGGGGCATATTTTCGTACCTTATAAGGACCCAAGCCTATGGCTGGAAATTAATAGTGAATTGTGAGATTGTGTGACAATTCTTGGTGTTTAGCGCAAGTATCTTGATAAAGAAAGCATAGGTCTATTAAAAGGAATATCTTTTTTTCAAAAACTTCCTAATAGGGAGGCACAAGTAGGACAATGGCTGGTGAAGGCTACGTACCCTTAAAGGGATATGTTTTCTGTGTATCTCGCCTGCTATACAGTGAAGAAAAAAATGTGTTTACTTCATAGTTCATTAACTGGAAAAATGCCTCTAAGAGAGTATAGGATAACAATAATATATATAAATGTATAATTTAATACCAAAACTATGATGGAAAACTTAAAATAATACACAGTGTATATCGCCTTCCTTTAAAAAGGTGGAGAGGGGGATGGGGGCATTTCGTCGAGGGCCTACAGGTGCCAAGGTAGTAAATCCGACCCTGAGTAATGAATTGATTTATTAGCTTAAGCGGAAATCTAATAATAATTTTACAATTGTTTATAAAATCTATATTTAGTCTCTAAAGTTATATAATTGTATTCAATATACTCTTTCATTTCAACATAAAACAATAGCAACATTTTTTTAATGTTAACTCAGGTCTTCACTTCATATCAAACTAAAATATAGCCCAAGTTGTTGGAAGAGCTATTTTTGCCCTTTAGTCTGGAATAATTGCAAGGCATTGGGCTTAAGCCTAATAAACTTGAGGTTGACCTATTACCATGTTGACACATTTGTGCTTCCCCTATTTTAGTTAATTTAAAAAGTGTAAGCATTATGTTTAAATGTTGAACTTACTACATTCTAACATTGTCTTTGCTCTGTCAAATACCATGCTGAGAAACATCCGTACATCTTGTGAATCATGAGGTTTCTTGAAACCATGAACTGTGAGTTTGCGTAAAATTCTCAGAGTTAACAAGGCCTTCTCTAAAGAGGCCAACATACCGGAGCTGCCCTCCACAGGTACCTGCAATAAACAACTAACAATAGATATTTAAAAGTATATCACTTTAAATAAATATAACAAAACTAGAGTTAGGTAAAATTTAACAGTGTTAAAAATATAATATTTCAAGTTTTATTATATTTGTAAGAAGGTGCAGGGAAGGTGGATATAAAACATAAGAGGGAACAAACACCATGTGGCTTTTACAATGAAAAGAAGAACACAGTTCATACTTTACATGGTGTGCAATGCAACTTCCTAAAGGAGGAAACCAAAAAACACAAAAGGGAGAAAATAAAATATCATAAAGAATGATAGAACACAAAGATAGGAACATGTAAAAGTAATAACATTAAGGACAAACACAGGAAATATTTCAAATTTGCGTGTTTAGATCACAACAGTTAAAATATGTACTAAACCATATAACTAAAAGGTTGGGTCAGAATGTGGTAGTACTTACAATACGAAGTGTAAGAAGAGCTTTTTCCAGGTTATCAGAATTGGGTTCTGCTGGCACCTGTATCAAGTATCATTCATTAGAAAAATTAATGCATATACTTTACACAATCATGTAGTAAATATCTGGTGCACATAAAATTCATATAGAATAATTTGGGCTAAGAGCTTAACATAGTTATTAAAACATCACACAAAGTCAATATACAATGTGGAATTCAATAAACCAGGACTCATTATCTTTTCCACTGTTGGATGCATACCTAGAGCTTCTGTTCCATGACCATGTTCAGCCAAACTGAGATTCAGCTTGAATCTAAGCAAACGTATTGATTCTTAATCCTTTTTGCTGATTTTATTGCTGGGAGGATGAAAAAGTCCCAAGAGTTAAAGTCAAGGTAACAGACAGATGAGGTACTAGTCCCATTTTTTTTTTGCCTAAAAATGCTAAAATGAAAAAGCTGTGTGGGCTGGCGTATTTTCATGGCATAAACAATAATTCTGAGTGTGTCCCTTGTCTGGACTTTTCTGCAGACACCTTCACTCAAAAGCCTTGGGAGCCCTAAATAGAACTGAAGATTGACATTTTGGCTTTGAGGAAGGAGCTTAAGGTGAACAAAAAGCTAATTGTAAAAAAAAAGTTCTTGAAGTTGGTCCTGACCTGCCTTTTAAATGTGGGGAGATGATAGGACTTAATCATTGGGGATACTGTTACTTCATTTCTGGCGCATAGCCAAGAATCATTCTTTCATATTCCATTGTGACCGTAGAAAGGTAGTTTAGACAAGACCATGCAGTTGCTGTTACAATAAAAGCAAGAGTTGTTCATATTTGTTACACAAAAAATCTAAACTTTGCAACAATTAACTGCATGTTGATACATTTGTTTAAAAGAATGTATTGGCATGTACCACATAATTAGCCTGAGATATTACAAACATAAATAATAAGCCCACTCCTTTTCTCATGGATGAGCTAAAGCGCATCTCCACCTTTTCATCAGTCCAGTTAGATAATAGGTGGTCAGAATGTTTAAGACTCCCATCTAAGTTTGTCCACTTTCGAAACAATAAAACTGTTTAAATGTTTTTGTTCAACTTTTCTACTTATGGTATTGTCCCCAAAAGCTTAATGAATTATTTATTGATTCTCACAAGTAGTTTGGCCAAGTTAAAAAATTATTATTAACACAGTGTCTTACTACCTGTTCAAGTTATACGCACTTACACTAATGTGTAACGGTAGGGTGATTGTGATATGAAATGGAGGACCTACAGCTTATCGTGTGATTCAAACCAAGGTGAAGGCCTGGCATTGCACATAATCACAAGTTGTGATTAATACATGTCTTGTCAGAGGTGAAAGAAGAATTTGGCAATCAGATAAATCTGTGACGGGACCAGAGGATTGAGTTAAAAAATGATTTGCACTTTCTTTGCTCCTTAATGTCAATCATTTCAGCAGGATATAAATATTGCAACAAAAATTTACCACAGACATTATTTAGTTGTTATTTTAAAATATTGTAAAATTATTGTAACAATCACCAGACTAGCTTAGAATAGGGGTCTGAGAGCTTAGGTTTTTTCATTCAAGTTGAACTCAAGTCGAGTATTTCTAAAAGCTCCTGAGTTCGAGTATATTCATAATTTTAAAATGTTAAGAGCATATATTTATTTTAAATGTAAATAGGTATCACCTCTTAAAATTTCAGATCTAAAAAATATACTAAAACACATGTTCTTAAAATATGAATGACACTCATTTTTATAAAGAGTAAATACTTTTGAAAAAAAAAGTTAAACAATAGAAATATTGGTTTTTAAATTAGACATAACACTTATAAAACACCATTTAAAAGTAAAAACACCCACATAAAAATTTAATAAAAAAATAATTAGAATGGTTTCATACTCATGTCTTTAAGGACATTAAAATTACACCAACGATAATTATAAAAAAAGTTAATAAAATTAATAATTGCCTGAAGCTTTTAAATGTATAACAAGCCAGTGTAGAAACACTGTACAATGATGTAAATTAAGTGATAGTGAAGGAAGCTAACCCAAAAGGATAGTTAGGTTAGGCCTAGATAAGAACAAACACACTTTTCTCTTCATGTATTCTTAAATGTTTACACTTCCCACTTCTTTAAACTTCCACAGTTGCACATTACTTTTAATTTTCGGGAATATTACTTTTTCATTACTGTCTCTTCATATGAAAAATAATTATTTCCAAAATTCAAAACGATGTGCAACTGTGGAAATTTGAAGAAGTGGGAAGTGTAAAAGTGTAAAATAGAGAAGTGTGTTTGTTTATATCTAGGCCTAACCTAACTATACTTTCAGGTTGGCTTCCTTTACTATCACTTTACATTATTGTAGTGTGTTTCTACACTATTTTGATATAAAGTTAATAAAATCAATGTTTTAATAGGCTAATATTTCCCCGAAATATGCTTTTGTAACTTAATTTACCCTATAAGAAAATGTAAGAATCATAAACAAATGGTAATAAATAAAATGATAGAATATTAGGAAAATGTTAGAGCACAAATAAAAGTAAAAACACTAACACATATTTACACACACATCAATATTTCGATGCTATTATAGCATCTTCCTCATGAAGTAGTAGTAGACTGAATCATAAACGGTTAGAAATTTAAAGTGTTTCATATTTAGTTTATTATTCCTTAGTGTAATCTTTTATGATCACGTCTTCTCTTCTATTTCATTCCTCTATGCGCATGCGTGTTGTATGGGTTCTCAGTAGACATTATCTTATTAATAAATTTATTTCAATTCAATTTTAATGATAATAAAAGTTGATGCTCATACTTTAAAATTAAAAATAATATGATTAAAATAGTATATCTAGCAAACAATATGAAATAGTAAATGCTTTTTTAATTTAAATGTGGTAAGTTTGGTAAAATACGTATTGCAATAAGTAAGATCAACTTTTATTTAATGTGAGTTTTAAATATCTTAAGTTTGAAAACATTCAATATAATATATTTTTTGATATTAAATTTTTAATTCAACATAAATTATTATTTTATAAAGGGAACAGCTAAAAATAGTGATAAAAATCATTCAATTATTTAGTAATCAATTTAGCTATTTTTATTTTTTATTGTGCCATGGCAATACAAGTAAAAAACTTCAATAAAGGATAATTCAAAATGGACGACAATATTGAATAAATTTACTGGTTGAAAGTAGTTTTAAAGCTCTATTACATTATTAATGTGAAAATTGATATTAATTTTAACAATTTGATAAGTAACCGAAGGACTTATAAGTGTAAATTCCAATATTATCTCAATTATTATCTCAATTATTAAGTATATCAAGGGAAAGCTCAAAAATGAAAAGCCTACATAAACTTTTGATCTCGAGATCAAAATCAGAGTACTCGTAGAGCCCTAGATTGTAATGAAACATTTTTCCTATATGTAGCATTAGAAAGGTGTATTACACTCAATTAGAGCTCAATGTCAGTCCAGGAACTTTGAATTATTCCTCATTTGTATACAAGTGTCTAAATCAAATATTTGATAATATGACACATTAAAAAACTTCTAGTTCTAACAGTATTATATTTGGAAGGGGATACGGAGAAAGGTAGATAGAACCTAGAAAGATAGAAGAGGTACAAAAAAAATTTGGCTTTTATAATGAAAAGAACACAGTTTACATTTTACGTTGATGCCATTGGACAAAGTAATGGCTGCCTCTTGAAGGGAATAAATTGTTATCGCCCAAACCCCCAATCTAGATTTCATTCTATCGGAACTCATCTGGAGGGAGTGTGAAACGCACAATGCAACTTCATTAAAGAGGAAACCAAAAAACACAAAAGGTTGATATAGGAAAGTTAAGTAATAGGTATGGTTGTTGTGACACACCTGGTCTAAAAAACTCTTATAGTGAGTGTTCCACAGGTTCAGGACAAACGCAAATACCCCTGCAGTGAGCTCCTGGAACAACCTGCGATCCCCTGCCAGCCTCTTAGATGACAGAGTCTTGACAACATGATGCAAGACTAACAAAGCCCTGTGCTGCACTAGGGCACTGTCACTCTTCACAGCTGTCAGAAGACAAGGCACCAAGTCTGGCCACTCTCGGGGGCAGTCTAGCCTGTAACAAATCATAGCAACAAAATTATACTATGGAATATATTACACATGAAACCAGCTCAAGCCCTTTGCTAGGGCAATCCAACAGGCAACACACAAATTAAAAATAACAAATGATCCATCCAAATATATATTTATTTAAATTTTATAGTAAAGGAAAGTGATAAAACTAAAGAAAAAGGAAAAATAAACTACCAAGAGTATATTTGATAAAGAAAGCCAACCTAAAGAAGGAGGAAAAATGTGGGAAGAATCCAATGCACAAAGGTGACATCTTCTTCCTTTCTTCTGTCTTCTATAGTAGAAGTGGTCACACACACACATTTCAACACAAATATAATAATATTCCGGCATTGATGCCTTTATGAAACACAAACACAGAAGAAAGAAAGAAGATGTCACCTTTGTAAATTGGATCCTTCCCACATTTCTCCTCTTTCCCTAGGTGGGCTTTCTTCATCAAATTTACTCTTCGTGGTTTATTTTTCCTTTTTCTATAGTTCTAAAAATCTCCTGTATTATAAAATTATTTAGCCATTGGGCCATCTCATTTTTATAATTATTTAAAGCAATATTTGTGATCTCACCTTGCCACCTTTGAGATGAGCACAGCAATTTGAGTGGCCACTTGGCTGACTGGTTCTGTGAAACTGCTCGCCAGCCCTTGACGCAGAGAGCACTTCTCCTCTTCCGAAATGGCACTAGACAAAGTTTTACAACTTCATGAGATAGCCCAAATCATGTGTCAGATTAAATAATGAGCAACTATTAATTACGTAAAGTTCTCTATGAACTGAATACAAAGTAAGCAAATATTTTCTTTTTATTATTTAATCAAGAAAATGAGTGGTGATATAAGCCAAGTGATATCTAGTCAGGGGTTTGAGAAATATTAAATCAATCAGTAACAACTAGTATTTTCGTGTAGTTATTAACTTTTATTTACTTGTAAAAATAATAACAAGGCTACCCCTAGACTATAATGGTAGCAAAATTATTTGAATAAGAATGTACAAATCAGACAACTTGGTTGCCACTATTTCTTAATACAATATTTCCCGTTTTTACCAGGTTTTCCAAAATAAATTTATATTTGAAAATAGGATGATTTCAGTTTCATGGTGTTATTATAATATGTAGTCATTACACAACCTGATGTTTCAGGAAGCAGAAGGGGACAAGATATGGGTTGGAATGAGAAAACATAGTTTTTAAGTCAATTTTTTTATCCTAAACAATAAAAGGCCTTATAGTTAAATCTTTTCAACAATAAAATGTCCCAAATTCAAAAATATCTAATAATTTTATTAGTTTATTGTGAAATTTCATGTTTCTTTCTTGTATTTTCAAGACACAAAAATTTGTCAGCATTTCTCCAGGTGCACACATATATGCCAAATACCCTATACATTGTAGTACAACACAGTGATGAATTATATCATAGCTTTTAAATGAGTAAATCAACATAAAATTATCAGCATCGGTGGGAGCCTGCTCTAAATGGCAATAGTTTGTTTTTCTGGTGATTGTTAGGTTGAGGTTAAAATTATGGCCGAGTGTAATGGAGGTGTTTATTTCTTTTTATTATTTCTCTCTCTTCCTTCACACATATGCAAGTATATTTCCCCTCAATGTCTACCTTACTCTTACTACATTAGTGTAAAACGTAAAGATAGCTTGGATGGGTTAGTTAGACATTTACAGTGATGCAAAAAAAAACATAAAATTGTCAATCTACATAATTTAGCTCAAGAAATTTTTGAAATTTTAACAATAACCTTCCCCTACATTGATGTTTGCATGGTCTAAGCCATCACTCTTTCAATAAGCTGAATTTCTTTGGGGTTCGATTTCTGGCAAGGTGTACAGAGGTTTTTTTTCTCTAAATGATTTTCCACCCTCCTTCCACACAAATGTGAGTACATTCACTTCAAATTTTACTTTCCTCATCTTTACCCAATTAATGTAAAACATGTGGATAGCCCAGAAAGGTATGTGGTGCGCATGCATAAACACACACCCCCATATATTAATTAATATATAGTCAGAATACATGGTCAGATATTACTATGACACCTACTTGGGTGCGGACTTCCTCCAATATCGATCAATGCCATTTTTAAAGTAGAGCACTGCAAGCCAACGCACATTGATGTCTATGGAATGGTTGGAGAAGATGTTGAGCAATATGCTGTAAAACCCCGGTTCAGTCTCCCATTGTTTGAGCCTTTGTTCTGCTGGTTTCAGCACTTCGGTGTCTTGACTAGATGCCTGATGGAGTGTTTCTAGAACCAGTGTTCCTGCTGCATTCATATCCATACTTTCGCACCCTGCACAGCAACAAACACAAATGAAGGTGAATGAAAAAAAAAAGTTTTTATTAAAATCCCAACTATTTCATTTTAAAATTATGTATATTTTGTCCATCATTTTATTAAAATTAAAAATGACAAAAATTAAGTAATCATAAATTCTGTTTCAGGTCAAAAAGAAGATCAATCAAGTTTTATTTAAAATTATATTGTTTGATTAGATATTTTAAAATTGTGGTTGAGATAGGGTTAAATACCACCGGCAGTATTAAGCACTGCCATCACATTGAATCTATAGAAAGAAAGGTATGTTAGAAAAGAACTTTAAAAAAATATCAGGCCAGTGGCTTTATTATAAGAGCCCCTGAAAATATATTTCTTTTAGTAGATTTTAAATAAGTTTTTATTTTAAATAATAATACTAATACATTATCAGAGCTCCCTTATTATGAAACTGTATACATTACTTTAATAAATTATATTTATGTCACCACCCTTTACCTTCCAGATGGGGGCCTATGGTTGTCAGGATGTGATGTGTTGTGGCCGAGGGTGGGGTGGAAGGAGGAGTGGATTTGTCTGTGTGTGGGTTCAATTGAAATTTGGCTTGGGTTTATGTGATTTTTATTTGTACTACTCTGTCTATTACAAAATGTGACGTTGATAAGAGGTATTAAAAGATATGAAAGATTTTAAAAAACCATTTAGAAGCTTGTGGGAGAACGGAGTATTGCAACGAATGCTTAACTAATTGGCTGACTGACCTCTAAGTGATCCTAAACGGTTGATGAACCCTGGTAGCCTGGGTTCGAACAATATCCTTCCAATACAGGTACTGATGTTCCGGTATCCTAACCCGCATGGTCCCATAAACGAACAGTGACCTCTTAGACTCGATGGTGATTAATCAGCCTTGATAGCTGGGATACACCCCATTTTATTCTGGCTTCTTGCCTGGTTTAACGTGAGGAATGCTGACTCTTTATGTTGTCACCACATATGTTCTATTTGTTTACAGGTTAATCATAACGCCTTGCAAAACTTGTTTTGTCATTCCCAATCCAGAGTACAACAGCCTCTCAATTTAGGCCATGTGATTACATTTATCTACAATATATTATATTACATACTAATAAGACCACAGAAGCTGGTTACAAAATATTTAATAATTCATTTCCAAGTGCATTTCTAAGACTCGTGTCACTTTCGTTTAAACTGTGGAAGCACTAGAATTCTATGTTTGGGTCCAACACTCTCAATTGTTTGAAAAGTTTTGGTCAATGAAAGGGGGGTGAGGCGGGTTAAGGGATTACCGCTAGCTGGACTATTGTACTCAGAGAGACGGCAGCTCTTACCAATCAGCTTGTCTTTCTCATGAGGAACATTTCGCAAGTGAGTTGTTTTAAAAAATTCTCACTTGGAAGCGCTGTTATCACTGGATATTTTAAGTTCTACCTGACTCATGGGACGAAACAAATCTTCCGTAAGGCTACGTATCTGTTTATTATTATTAGCACCACGTCTTACTACCCGTTCGGGTTGTACACACTTACGCTAATGTGTAATGGTAGGGTGATTGTGAGATGAAATGGAGGACCTACAGTTTAACGTGGAATCCGAACCATGGTGGAGGTCTGGCATTCCTCACATTCACAAGATGTCTTGTCAGAGGTGTAGGAAAGGTTTGNAGGACCTACAGTTTAACGTGGAATCCGAACCATGGTGGAGGTCTGGCATTCCTCACATTCACAAGATGTCTTGTCAGAGGTGTAGGAAAGGTTTGGTAATCAAATAAATCTGTGCCGGGACCAAGGATTGAACCCCGGACCCGTGCACAGAAGTCCGACACCTTACCCCTAGACCACTAGGTAACCTACGTATCTGTTATTTCCTTGTCTGTGACCAAGAGTTATTTTACCTGAATGGTTTTCCACTCTCCCGCCAAACCAATATGTGTTTTTTTTTCTCAAGTCTGACTTCATAATCCTTATTCAATTAGCCTAGTGTGTATATCCCGCACAGGTAGCAATATGCAATGGAATATAAAATACAAAGAGAAACTTAGGTGGTATATGATTCAGGTGGACTGTAAACATGAGATTAAAACTAATTCTTAGATTCTAACCAACTCCACACAATGCTTCTTGGAAACAAAAGAGCCTCTTTGTATGATAATGTATGCTCCCGAAGATATTTAGATGTGTAAACTGTGACTAGCAGAGGGGTGATTTTTTTCCCTATCAATACATTATGGTTTATTGTTAATGCAAAATCGTTTATGCTTATCTTTTGCTGTAAATAAATTATCTGAAAAAAGATTATTTTTTACCTTTGCTGCTGAATCAGCTTGAAATGGTGAAATTACATGTTCCTGACTTGTGGGATTCTTTGATGTAGGCTTTAATTATATAATCACAATGTATGATAGTCAATAATGTATAATGCAAAAAATTAGAGAGTTAAAACACAAAAGTAAAAGAAAACGCTTAAAAACTCCTTAAATCATGCATACTGAATAAATTAAATCAGGATTCACTGTTTACTTTAAATAAAGTAAGCTCCCCTACTCTAATTCACCTGTGTATACTCTAAAAAGGTAGTATATATGCCAGTCAAATACATGACACACGTGCCTAGAATGCAGAATCATAGCTAAATATTTATTTAATTATAGTTTAAAGGTTGTTACAGACACTATTATTTTTCAAATATTATATTAATTATAGTTTATGTAATTTTACATATGCTATACTAAATTTAAAATTAGTTTAATAAATGATTATTGTGATTGTGAATATTTTTTAATTGTTGGCACAATGCTTAGCTTGCTTTATGTAAATAGCAGGACCTGGGTAGTAAAAACCATAGTTCTTTGGCCAATGTTTTTTAATGAGAGAAAGTGGAAGTCTTGTTATCCCATAGGAATTGGACAAGAGCATTAGGACTTCTCTAGCCTGGCTTGCTATTTTCAAGCAGCAGGTTTTGGGATTCATAAGAATTGTACTTAAAACACGATATTCTCTGAAAATAAATAAATAAATATTTGTTTTAAATTATTAATTTATCTACATTTTACATATATATTTATTCACAATTTAAACATTAATATACTTTTGCCTACCCAGTTTTCAGAGAAAACATTAAATTTCCATTAATAAAATATGATCTATATGATTATGGGTCTGCGGAGCAGGTCTATCATACACAGATTATATAACACTGACAATTCTTGACATGTATTGCCAAAACAAGTAGTTAGATTCTTTACTTTAACTATCGAATTATTTGAAATAAGATATACACTGCTATCAGATATCAGCATCAATTTCTTAGAGAGATAGGAAAAAAGTTTGTTAATATTTGTTCAACACAATAACTTATTTGCTTAATCTCAATGATGATAAATTGATTAAAAAATTTAAGCTTGTTGAGGAACCTACTGTTCACCTATGTTGGCTTGGAAGTAAAAACAATGAAACTAGGAATACATTGTGTATAACAATTAGTGTTTAGTCATGTTAGTTTAGAAATTAGTGTTTTCTTTCACATAAACACACAATAAACTGCAAAGGTGGTTGCTCAGTCTGAGGTATTATTATCACAATAGACTGGGTTGCAGGTTTGAGGTGGGAGGATAAAGATCAAGGTTTGAAACCCAATCATATATACATAGGATGTCTTCCCACCCCCTCTGTGCAAATACAGGTACATTCTTTCTAAATTCTACTTTCCCCATCCCCAGCCCATTAGCAGGGTTGGATCCAGATAATTTTCATAGGGAAGTCATAATTATAAATAACATAGTGACTTACAATATTAGATTTATGTTTAAAGCCATTTAATAGTTTCTCATTCATATATGATCTTATGTATGTTTTAAACAGTGGTCATCCTCCCCAATTTTTCAAAAAAGAGTAGATAGTTTTTATAAACTATTTGGAGTGGAGCTCCTTCAACAATTTTTTGAAGAATGGTTAATTATAGAAGTTATGCATAGTTCCCTTGTTTTTTTTAAAATTAGATTCTTTTATAGGCCATTTAAAGTGTTCCTCACCTAGACATTTTTGAGATTTGGATACCCACTAAGCTATTTAGAGTTATCCTCACCTTAATGATTTACGATTGCTAGATACCTTTAGAAGATAATCTATGAAGTGGTCTTCCACCAACAAATTTTTGAAAATTGAATTAGATCAATAACTAGACTATTTCGGGTGGTCCTTGCCTGAAAATTCTTAAAATAACGTGCATCTACAAGCTATTTGGAGTTTTCCTCCCCTAGTCATTTTTAAAATTTGGATGACCTTTGAAACTATTCGGAGCTATCCTCCCCTGACTTTTTGTGCCATTTAGATGCCTCTAGTCAAATAGTTATTTGAAGCGGTATTCTCCAGCAAATTTTTGACAGTGGAATGCATCTAGAAGTCATTTGGAGTTTGATTAAGGTCATAATTGAGCTTCATATTCGATATCAGAGCATTTAAAATATATCTAAGAGGGTAATTTATTCCAGGGGGCAGAGTCCCCCACAGTTTAGTCACTCCTGTTGTCCATTCTGTATTCGGTATTCATAGATGAACTGCTCTCAAGCGATTATTAGTCTTCTTTGATGTGTGGTAGTCTACCGTCTCTCTGCGGAAGAATGTTCATTACTCACTTATGCACGACAAATATTTGTACATGAAAACAAATATTTTTTCCACACTTGCACGAGTCATATTCAACAATGAATAACAGTAGACGGATAACGCACATGTCTACACGTAAAGATAATAAAACATTGTATAATTTATTTGTGTTATATTTTCTTTCTAAAATTTGAACTTTCATTTTGTTTTTTGTATTAATTTTCTAACTTTCACAGGGGAGTCAATTGACCCTTTGAACCCCCCACCCCCACACCCCTGAATCCACGCCTGCCCATTAATGTAAATAGGTATGCAGCTAAATTATTATTACCACCGTGTCTTAATACCCATTCAGGTTATACACACTTACGCTAATGTGTAATGGTAGGGTGATTGTGAGATGAAATGGAGGACCTACAGTTTAACAATGGAATCCGAACCACGGTGGAGGCCTGGCATTCCCCACATTCACAAATGTCTTGTCAGAGGCGAAGGAAGGGTTTTATAATCAGATAAATCTGTGCCAAGACCGAGGATTGAACCCCAAACCCCAGCACAGAAGTCCAACACCTTACCCCTAGACCACCAGGTCACCTGGTATGCAGCTAAAGCCTGGGGGGAAAGTAAGACACTGTGCAAACACACAAAACACTTAATAAAATTAAATTCCTTACCTTAAATGACAATGTACATTTCCACCATATTATTCTTTGATAATTTCTGAACACGCCTCAAGTTTTTCTTTTCTTCTGGATGTTGTAAATGTATAACTATAGTAGAGTAACAAAGAGAAAATTACACACATTTAGTTTCCCGGATATAATTAAATAATGGGTAAATTATATTTCATTTAACTGTTAATGGGTGAACTTAAATGAAATTGAATTTATTTAAAGTAGACCTAGTAATATTTGAAAATTGTAACAATAAAAAAGTAATAGTAGGTTAATTCATTAATGATATAATGCAAGTTTTTCATTTTAATTTATATTTCAACATGTTATGTTATTAAATTTTTTACATTTAAACTTCCTAAAGTGATTGCTTACAGCTGAAGAAACCCAAAATGAATGTAGTACAGTACTAAGCCCCACTGGTTCATTTAACATTGGTATGCTGCAAATATTTGTCCTCCAGACCAAAGTTATACATATTTTTTATTCAATTACAAAGGAACCACAACAAATAAAACTACCAAAAGCAATAAATTATAGTAGTTTTCAAAAAATTACGTATTTTGAAAAAAGCAACTCAATAAACACAAACATAGGTCTATTACAAATTTCAACAAAAAGAGTAGTAGTTGAACCTACAGATAGCAATAGATTAGTAGGGTAATTAAAAGTGTGATAGATATTTTTTTTAATATATCTATGAACAAAAACAAATTACAGAGATAAAGCAATAAAATAAATATTTAAGCCTGTATGAAATCATACTAGAGAATAATATATGTGAAAAAGGAATAGATGAGTATGGCTGGGCGATAAATTGATATAATGAAAAACTGGTGTAATATTTACATTGATATACCATTATTGTGGATGTGGCAATATATAATCTCCCATGATATATTGTTTACTACACTATAACATCCCCCACAGTAGCCTATATAAAGTAGTCAATAAGAGTATATCATCTACCATGGTATAATATCATCAATGGCAATGCATCATGGTAGAAGATTTACCCTGGTGGACAATGCATTGCAGCTCACAATGTATCATGAAAGACAATGCATAACAGAACATGATTCCTCATTGTGAACAATATATTGTAGTGGGCGATACATCATGTTCGGCAATATATCATCATGATTCATCTTCTTTTATGACATACGAATATAATAGAAATAGAGTTTGGTCGCTTGGTTGACGAAGTTTAATCTTTTTGAGCAATTTAGAGTAACATAACCTATTTTGAACAACTTGTGAACAAATTTCACTAGAAATGACGAAAAATAGACAATTGTCATTACTAGACGATTTCAAAATATGAATATAATCGAAATCGAGTTTGGCTGCTTGGTTGACGAAGTTTAATCTTTTTAATCTATTATATTCGTATAACCCGAACGGGTAGTAATACGCGGTGCTAATAATAATAATAATCTTCTTTATGATACATTGTCTATGATGTCCCATTATCTATTATTGGGTATCATTTACCATGAAAAAGAAAATATATAGGTATGTGATAGAAAAATATTTATAAATATTTAATATTTAAACTAAACAATATAAATTATGAATATAACAAGGGATTAATTTATTCAAAGAGAATGTGTTTTATCAAGAGATCAAATCAATTTAGTCAAATAAATAATATTAATTTATGAATATAACAAGGAATTAATTTATTCAAGGAGAAATTGTTGGAAATTAAATCCATAACACAGACATAATCACATTCCTAAAATCACCTCAGATATTGTTAGAGGGCAAAAAATTGATTTAATAAATGGGTAAAAATTTAGATTTGTACAAGATACTATTAAGCAGTAACAGAATATTGTAGAGAATTACTGAAAACTATAAAAATTGTGGATTATCAAATGACTAGATTGGACCCGTTAATAATATGACTAAAGTTAACATCATCCAATCACATGAATGATCAATTATACCAATAACAGCCTAAGAAAAAGTTAACAAGGAATATTTACACATTTATAATACAATTAAAAAAGGTGTGGTTGATATAAAGCTAGCTAATTGACTAGATGTACTTAATTTGTGAAACTTCCACATATGAAAATTGCTGATAATATAATACACATTAAACTTATTAAAATTAAAATATAACTAATAACATAGTTCCCCAAAGTTATAACAAGTGTTAAAATAATATTAAGAACTTGTTATCTGAGTCAAAGGGTTAAAATCCTTGTGTTAACAATGAAAAGGTTTAATTAAAGAATTGTTGTAATAACAGATGTGTCATCCAGATTATTCTTAATCTTGGACCATTTTCAAAATCAGCCCAATCAAACATAAAACCGTGACCACTGGGACCTAAGATTTCCTCAAATAGAGCGGTTCCTTTGAACAACTTTTTTTTTTAAAGTATTTGTTGTAAACAGCTTCTATTTATTTCCAGTGACACCAACCAATTATGACAAACCTAAATACAACTCTACTAAAGACACGCTTGCTCAGTAGTACGTCTGTGTCCACACTGCTCTCAAAGCAGTGTGGGCGCAGACGTAATGTTGATACCCTGGACACAGACTCTGGTTACCAGTCGCAGTCTCCTCGAAAGAACTGGCTACATAACAAACTATGGAAACCAATGCAGTCACTGGTCGCAGACGTGCCGAGGGAATCTTACCCTAAGAAGTGGTTAAATGTTGTAGATTAATGTGTGAAAAAGAAAAACATTAAGAGTTTTAAGAATAACAGATCATTTATGGCTCGTGTATGAATGTTTATCGAATGAAGGGAGTATGCAAAGATAAGGAAGTGTGGAGTAAGTTAGTGAAGATGGATTAAGGAGTTGTTTTTTGAGCTATATGAAAAGTATATTGCCTACCCTGTAAAGGAACAGCGTGTTTAGGTATATATCTATGTATGGAGTTAAATAATAAAGAAAATAGTCTTATATTAGCATTACTTGGCCCAATTGTCCTCTCACCAAATATTAAATTGTGTAAAGAAAAAGGTATCTTTAAATTTAAAGTAAAATAGGCCGTTAAATCAAAATGTGTAGAGTAACATGATATTTACATTATTTTCACTAAAATGTTAAAACATTTTTATATATTATTATTTTAAGCAATTAAATAGATGTGTCCCAATATTGGTTTATATAAAACATGTCTTTCTAACGTAAGCAGTTGCTTACATCAATTATTATGTCCTAACCATAAAATATTATTTTTGTTAGGAAGCACGTCTATATCAACAATAAATAGTTACTATAAATTACAACCTATTTAAAAACAATACATTGCATTCTGTAAGCTTAGGTCCGCGTGAGCCGTGAACACAGACACTGACAAGTAGCGGCATTTGAAACAACTATTTTCTTTCTTTATTTTAATGAGGGAAATATGTAATTATTCTTAATTTTTCTAAAATAAAAATACTTACCTGACAATACCAAATACAAAATGTAATTGTTTTAAATAAGGTAATTCATAAATGATCATAGATAATGAGCATCCGTAAATATCCAGGCAACCAACAGAAAAAACAAACCTGAAAACCTTGTAGGCTACGCATAAAAATACACACGTGTTTCTGCTATAAGCAATTTTCTCGTTTAAAAAAAATGTACTATTAGTGCTTAGTATAGTGCAAGAGTCAATTGAGATACATTGTTTTCAATTATAGCACTTAAAATCGATAACTAGTAAATAGAAAAGGTCCAAAATACCTAAGGAGACTTGACTTTTAACTTTTTATACGTTATGCATGGACTTTAAAACAAACAGCACCTGTATAAGACAATGAGAGTACGAGGAGATGCTCTAGTCGTGTGGTTTCCAAACATTTTTGTTCGTGGATGCCTTTAGACTTTGTAAAATATTCATGGATCCTAATATCCTTTCTCACATAAATATAAGTTTCCGGATTATACATTCCTACCAAAAATAAGGAATGTATATTAAAATATATTATTTTTCCCAGACTGACACAAAAAGTATACATTCAAAAGTATATATTCAATTTTAATTTGTAGGCTACTAGTGTGAAGAATGGTGTTGTTCCTTCGTCCAACAAAGTCCTTTAAAGTTTGGAGTGATTTTATAAATCTGAATTCTCATGTACAATGTTACGCTTATTCTGCAAAGATATTTAGATTTGGTTGCCGCATACCTTGAAAATCCAACTTCACAAAAATAAGTTGTTGAAAACTGAAGGAGTTTAAGTACTTCGTATTTAGACGCTTGCATATATTTTTTTTAAATGACTGCACAAAAATTCAGCCAAAGCAAATACACTGGATTTCTTTTTCAAGCTAGTATCAAATATAATATCTTTCAAAAATTCGTAATTTTGCATAGACATTCCATCCGGGTTGTCTGAAGCACAATATGGATTTCAAAAATAGGTAGCATCCTCGGTAGAATATGGTAGTTATTTCTGAAATGCATGTTGCAAATCACATAAATGTTGAACAATGCTCCCATAAATAGTTTCTTCCAGGCTATATCCTGTTTCTACCAGGAAGTATTTAAAAGTTGGTAAGT
>CABFOV010000649.1:0-83238 GCA_902141375.1 Timema poppense
TAGAAACTCACTGTAAAACATTGTGTATTTTCTTTTATTATATTATTATGCCCGTGCGAAGCCGGGATGGGCTGCTAGTAATCAATATTATAAGTACACAACAATCTCTACTTTAATTCCATAATTCTGATTTAAATTTAAAAATAAATATGATATAATGATTAATGTAATTCACACACTTTAAACAATTTCAAATAATCTTATCCCCCTCACCACTGTCTACCACATTAACAACTACTTTATTTAAATGAAGAGAGTGTTTATTTTACCACAGTAAAATACATACTTACAGGAATATAAGGAATCATTCTGAATTTAAGTTGAATCAAAATAAAACTTTGATGATTTTCATTAAATGAAATACAATAAACTACCTTTTATTGAATATAAATGGAAATGTACCTTTTAAGGGTATTATACAGGAAAAATAGATAGTTAATATAGATCGAATATAATAAGATTATTTTCTATGAATTATTAAAGTGTATGATAAATAAAGTTGGAGAGTTTGGAGGTATGGGTATGTATTTAATTATATCCTGGGATATATATTGGTTTTGAACCCTAAATGTTAGCTACTAATTTATTGGATAAAAAGTAAAATTTATCATTTAAATATATCAAACAATATAAAACTATATTATTATTGAATCAAAAACTAAAATAAGTATACGTGTGGGTTACTAATGCTACATACAACGTGAGCAATTAGCGTGGTCAAACAAAAAGTCAAGATTAATTATTTGCTCATAACCCTCAAAATGAAATAATCTAAATTTCTAAATAAAGTCTGTTCAGCGTAGGAATAGTTTTCTGAAAGGCCTTTTTCCCTACCAGAATTCTATTATATAGTAGGATATTGGTAGGAAAATAGACCCTTTAGAGAGTAATTCCTACCGTGAATGAAGTAATATAAGATATACTTAGTGAATTTTTTCAGTGCACCGCATCTTACCACATGCCCTGTAAATCCACATATCTGTACTAATAAAGTAGGTGTGAGGAATATATAATTTTAAGTAAATGTATAAGAACTTGCATGATGAGAGAATTGGAAATGAATCAGAAATAGCAGGTCAGGATTCCAAGTCCAAAATCCCTGTTTGTAGTCAACCCAGACTAGAAGATAATAAGGCCATTGTCAACGTCAACGTGCCCATCGAAAAAGGATTTGTGCTATAAGATTATATTTAGAAACTGTTCGAAATAATAAAAGGTTAAAACATAGTTACGAGCAATAAATTATTAAAACTTTCTAATTTAAACAATGTTAGCGTAATATGTTTATCTAACATATTGCCTGGAAAAAAGTGTTAAGTTTTAAAATGTGGCAAGAGGTAATTTTTTTTTATTTTAATTTTTTTTATAACGCTTAGGTAGTTTAAGTAATAATATGACAAATAAATAATTTAGAGATTGATTACTGCTCATAAACTAGAATATGATAAGTAAATATATTTGTGAATATATAACACAATGAATTACTTTTATAGTTTTCAATTCAGTTTCTTCAAATCTACCATCTAACAAACACTAAAATCTTTTTTTTTTGTAGAGTGGAATACAGTTTTCCTATTCCATGAATAGTTTGACAATGATTAAAAATAAAATTAAAGCCAACTTAGTAAGGAAATAACGGATAAAAACTTCTACTGTTGGTATGTACATTTTTATTCTTAGCGAAATAAGTTAAAACGTTTGATCCAATGACACTAAGTATCAACATTTCAACAAGAAAAGCTATGGTGGAAATAGCTAGGTATAGAAAAATCATCCAAAAAGATCCTTCAAGATGAGAATTTGCCAACCTTGTTGGATTGTCGTTTTTATTAGCCTTCTTATACAGGTTTTACCTTATAGAAACACTCCTTATGTCTGCCCACCACTTGAATATAAGTCCTGACACTCTTACCCTAGTAATGCCATTGTCAAACGATTGTAGTAATAAACTGTCCTTTCACAAAGCCATCTTAACATTCACTGACAATACTATCTCGTCCAATATGTTTATAAGTGGACAACCATTACTCATGAGTTCAGGATATATTTTAAACTCTATGCCAAATTTTCCCACTTTAACCGCAAAGCTTATTCTATACGTCACATGATCTGAAGAATTATTAGAAGCTTCTTGTCTTTCCAAATGTTTAATAAACTTTTCTTCTCCACTGGGATTAAAAACTCTTTCTATTACTTTAAGAAGGCATACCTCTAACTTTGATTGTAGGATACCTTCCAGGGGTGTTATTTTCGGCGAGTAAGCAGTGTTAGTTAAACATTAATAAAATAGACTGGTAAGCAGCGTCAATCTCAAGACAATAGAACACCCACATCATATAGAAGACACGCAAATAAATGGTTACTTGGTGCTTCACAAGAGATTCGCTAATAACCGTTGACACAATATTGAAAATACCCTTTCGAAAACTAGAGTAAATTGTTGTTCACTCAAGGGGAAAGGGACTCAAAATATTTGCACAAATCCTTTATTAGCTAGTAGCGAAAAGGCTGCTACACTAATCAAAATGGATAAAACAGTACCAAGCCACACACCTGGACCCATAACTTTGTAACTTGCGAAAATACTCGCTTGAGAGCTAACTCGCAACTCATGAACTCGCAAATCACAGGCTGTACTGAAACAAAGCTAACTTTGAAAGGTTTCTACTGCCACGCGAGTCGGTGTAGTGTTGTTTCGCTTGCGACTGAGTTTTCAATCCGACAACACTGTAAAGCCATGACGTGCCAAAGGGTTGAGGCGATAAGATGCCACAACACGCGATTATACAAGATTCGTAACTTAAAGTAAACACTATTATTGTGTTGAGTGCATCATATAAAATGATTTTTTGCGCCTTATTAGGAAAGTCGGTGTAGTGTTGTTTCGCTTGCGACTGAGTTTTCAATCCGACAACACTGTAAAGCCATGGCGTGCCAAAGGGTTGAGGCGATAAGATGCCACAACACGCCATTATACAAGATTCGTAACTTAAAGTAAACACTATTATTGTGTTGAGTGCATCATATAAAATTATTTTTTGCGCCTTATTAGGAAATCATATTCCAGTTTTTTGCATCTAAGCTTAACTCAAAATGTTCTCAAAGCTATATCATTAGAAGTAAACCGTTAACTAAAACAATGTTCACTTTAGCACACTTTGTAGCGTGCTTAAAGGAAACTAACGTTTTCACAAGTCCGATCCCCCAAAGGTTAAAATATTTTAATATTTTGTCTGAATTTAAAACAGTAGCTACAATTCAATAATATGTTATTTTATTTTTGCAGCTATTTTAAAAACATAAATATGCCTTAAAGATTTTTACTATGCGAATAATAATTTGCTTGCTTAGCCTTGTTTTAAAATGTGTACAATTTTATGTCATAAAACCCTTTAATTTAATTTTTAAATAATAACCTAAATACGAAATTTCAAAATTAATGTAGGCCTAGCGTTTTTAATTTACTACCTTTTAAATTATTTTTAACGACTATTATGTTAGTCTACGTAGGCTTAAATACCTTGTATACCTCTATAAAAAAAATTAAAACTAATTATACCCTTACTAATACGATCATTTAAAATAAAAGTTTAAAGTCTGATAAATTTTAAAAAAAAGATTATTTGGAGATGACAGGATTTGAACACGCGAACATAAAATTTTGTGTTGGTCAGTCTACCGTTTCAACCAAATTGATGGTCAAGGAAATTAGAAAATATTAGAATATATATTTAAGTTTTCACCCAAACAAATATTTTTATTGAAGAATTGCATAAAGTGTACAAAGTAATCATATTATTTTCCTCTGTAAACCTCATTTGTACAGTGGTAGGTTTATTTCAAAATAATCACGCTCAGAAAGCTGCAACCGAAGAGAGGGATGGCATCCACTTTGTTGTTCTATTGCTTACTTGACATACAAGGCCTGTCTCAAACGGTGTGAGGCTGGCGAGTAGAATCCACTCAAGAGGGATGGCATCCACTTTGTTGTTTTATTGCTTACTTGACATACAAGGCCTGTCTCGCACGGTGTGAGGCTGGCGAGTAGAATCCACTCGCTATTCGATCGTGTGACGTCAGTTTTTGCAGCGGAGAAGTTTCAAAATTACGGGTATGCGAGAATGTGTGCGAGATGAGAGAAATACGCTAGCGAATCGCTACTCGCACGTTTAAAAATTAGAGGGCCTGGGGAAAAAAATTACTAGACTTTGCCATTTTGGAATGAGCCTTGGAGCGGGTACAATCCAGACGGTGCTTTCTTTCGGGTAATTATTTATGAAGTCGAGATTAATACGCTGGTTTTCCAGTATTGTAAATAACGTTGGAGTGACGTCACACTTTAAGTTTATCACATCACGCACTTTATCTTGGTAAGAAGCTCTTCTATAAATAATAGTTATATTCAATTTCTTTATGAGTTTACGTAATAATTTGATTTCCAGTCCATCCGTAAATAAAGCATGTTTGGAAATATTCACTCCTGTATATTTGTGAGCGATTTCATAAGAAGGATCATGTCCCATGATAGGTTGTAAAACAAATGGGGCATAGGGATATACAAAGGCAATTATGGGACAACCTTTAAGATCCCTCAAACCCTTGTTAGGAAAAAATATGTAATTATGGAAATACCCACCACTTTCCTTAAACCAAGTGTTAATTATCTCAACTCCTGCGATCCTTTTTGGCAATCTTTTAGCGACGAGTCAGGAAACCATGTGTAAACATTCCAAGTATTATCTGTGGTTTTAGTTTGATATAAATTGGTCAGTGTACACATTAGAATTATAGCATTTACTATTAGAAACTTGGCTACTTGCTTGATTATGTCTAAAGCCCAGTTTGCTTCTTGATATCTGTCCATCAACTGAAGTGTAATTGAGACAATGATCGAACGTGATTGATAATTGGACACACTACACATATTAGAAACATTCGATGGTTTTTCTATGTTCGTAGTTGGTAATCAAGATCCCCACTCAAAATGATAATATGACTCGAAATCAATTTTTATTTTGCCCAATTGTTTTCTTGAATTTTACGAATGTTCATGGGTCTTGTTAGTAGTACAAGGCATCGGTTTGAGGTATGTCGTTCGCCCAGGATGATATCCATAAATCCAAAAATTTGTCCTGATGTTTTTGCGGTAATTTCTCGTTACAGTGTTATTGTTTGATCACTAACACTGTTATTGGTCAAGTGGATGTTGTCGTAGTTGTCATTTACAAAAAACATCAGTTATTTGCTGTCTAATAGGGAATGCTCTGCAATTACTGATATCCATTTTGTCATCTGATCAAGAACTTGGTTGAGAGTAACATACACGTCTAGATGTCCACACATGAATGAAACCAGGAGAAGTTAAAGTCCTAAGCTACATGATGTATATGTTAAAAATGGATTGGTTGTACTTTATATTTCCCCAAAATAATGTCTTTATAGTTATTCAGTGATTTAAAAACTTCATTTTTTTTTTCCATTCAATTGAAATTTTATTGTAAAATATAAATTTAAATATTGTAAAATATAAAATGAGTATTTTTTATATTAAAGTAAAATATGTAGCTGTTTATATTTTAAGGAAAAAACTCTTTTGAATACATGTATTATTAATATCTTAGTTAATAATTAATGCTGATAGCTAATTTTATTTAATTTATTAATTCCTTCGATTATCTTAAATTTAAAGTAACAGCCTAAGCCCAATTAAATGGTCATTAGGATTTACTTTTAACATTTGAAAGCTAGAGTAAATTCAAATACGTATAAAATATATTATTTATTTTTATCTGTATTAAAAGCCACATGCAATAAAATATTATACTTTTTAATTTCATAAAAAACCAACAACTTTATTTTAATTAAGTATGTACGTGTTTATAAACAAAGTAATATAATGTTTAAAAACATGTTTTTACTTTCTCGTTATATTACATGTAAAGATCGTCAAAAAAAATCGAGGTCAAGATTTTGATGAATTTCAACGTCATGGCCTCCCGAATCCGGAAAAGTGGTATTTGTATTTCCGTCTGTCTGTCTATCTGAACCTCCAACTGGAGCCTAAACTATTTACCGATCGGGCTAAACGTACTATCTAGGGTTTTCATAAGGTTATGCAGAGGGGATTTTGAAATTAGATATCTAACCCTAAAATTAAGGGTAATTTACTCAAGGGAAAAAATAGAGAAAATCGATTTTCTCACAATATGATTTAATGATTTTTATTAAACTTCATTTCTGAGCATTGATAAATATTAAAAACAAAATGGATACTCTCAATTTTTCGTCAATATTGACTTTACGTACTAATGCATAGATTCTTAGTTTTGATCATATCTCCGTAAATATTTGGTATATGAAATTACTTATCAAAGAAAATTTGTAGGTATATTTATAATACAAATCTTTTATTTGAAACATATTTTTATAAAACCATTATTTTTCAATCTATACGGAAATTTATATATATATATATATAACTTTTCGAACACTAAAGGTATTGCGACCGTAAAAAAACCCAACATGTTGATGGATGTCGACGTTTCATGACCCTCCGAACCCTAAAAAGTTGTTTTTTCTATGCCGTGTGTTTGTGTGTTGGTCTAACCCTAAAATTAAGAGTAGTTTAATAAAGGGCCAAAAAAGAAAAGGTCAATTTTGAATAAAATTCGTATGTATGCGTTGATTAAGATTAAAAATAAAAGGAGTATTTTCATTTTTCCATGAAAATTACTTTTAGGGTATTTTTCAGAAATAAAAAATTTCCGTATCTCTACAACTGTTTGACATACTACACAGCTAGCTTATCATTGCAAAATTGTAGTACTATTGAAAATAAAATCTTTTATTTGTAATATGGCTTTGTAGAGATATAGGCAAATATATTAATACCATTTTGTGAGATTTAGTTGTGAAGAAATACTACTTAAGTTTAAACGCAATAATTCTCTAATGCTATAGAGCTACCAAATATTAGCAAGACTCTCCAAAGTTATTATTATTATTAGCACCGCGTCTTACTACCCGTTCGGGTTATACGCACTTACGCTAATGTATAATGGTAGGGTGATTGTGAGATGAAATGAAGGACCTACAGTTTAACGTGGAATCCGAACCACGGTGGAGGCCTGGCATTCCCCACATTCACAAGATGTCTTGTCAGAGGTGAAGGAAGGGTTTGGTAATCAGATAAATCTGTGCCGGGACCGAGGATTGAACCCCGGCNATGTTATTTTTCGTTTAACCTCTAAGGCGAAATGTTTGTACATCAATGATCTATTTCTGTAATTTTTTAACTCAATAGTCAATTTTCACTTATTTTTATTGTCTTCTTTTTAAATGAGGAATTTAATAACAATATGATAACTATAATATGTGCAACCGCTAATAAATTTTTAACCAGTCGTCTAAATTAATACTAAGTGTTGACCCTAGGGGACTCAATATCGATATTATTTATTGTTACGAATGAGGACTTTAATCCTTTAAAAATAACATTATAAAATTTAAAACAAATATTCAAAAAAGTTTTACGTAAATATAGTGCAATTTTTGCTTGGTTCTACTAGTGTATGGTTATTATTTCGTTTCACATATACTGTATTACGAGTTATGAGTAAATATTTACATTTTTAAACAATGGAGTGAGAAAGTCCGTGCAAAGTTGCTCACAACTTGTTTTTAATAATGTTACACTTTACCTGTGGAGAGCTATTAACATCCTGAATGTATCTTATTATCATCTTTAACACTATATATATATATATATATATATATATATTTGTTTTGAAATAACAATCGAGTGATAAAGTTCTAAAATATACCTTCTGGTTCAATGCCTCTACTACTACTGGCTCAACGAATGTAAGCAATTCAATTCTCGATGATTGAAGAGATCAGATGTGGAGATTATTAAACAATCCATATCCATTTCATTTACAGGAAACGGCATTTGTGCCCGCATTGTGCATTAGGTGAAAATGAAAGACAATACGTAAACACGGTTAATGAATGAAGAATAGTCATTTTACTTTACCCGTGTGCTTTTAGACTCTTAATCTTAATGGAATCTAAATTTCTTACTAACCACCTAGTTTTAAAACATAAATAGCTATGGGTGGTACGTATGTAATATTATATTTGATACTTTGGGCTATTAGCCCTAATAATGTGCTAAAAGATTAATAAAAACAACTAAATAATATAATTAAAATGGATTAAATAGCCAAGCTTTTATTTGTAAGTCATGGTTATAGCCACATATATAATAATATTTAAGTTGAAAAATGACAACTGGACAAAGGAATCGAACCTAGGACCTTTTTCTCAGTACACCAACGATATAGTGACAAAGTTATCCAGTAGCCATCCCGTACCCAAGGACATGCTTCACCCATATTTTAAGGCAGATTATGTGATGGACGTGTGGGAATCGTCAGCCATATTAGTGATCGATAATAAGATCAACAGCTACTGCTCATTTTTCAATTTAAAGAATACACTTTTATAATAGATGACAATTTGGCTCCCCAGTACCTAAAAATACTTCAAATATGGTTACTAAATAGATGTATGCTTTTTAAATAATTGAAAGTTTAAGAAAAAATTTAGTCGTAAACAGTATACTGAATTTGTTATAAATTACGTTATAAAGATGTTTAAATTTTCATAATAAGAAGACATTATGAATGTATGAATTTTTTTTAAATTAAATAATATATGTTAAATCACATGTAGACAGCTGTTGTTGTAAAGCAAATTATTTTTAAAGATAGTTCAGAAATCGTCTATATTGATAGCATTTTTAATTCTCTCTAAAATGTGTAGCAAACGTAAAGTAAATAACAACCCGACAACATTATTAGATATATATACTGAATATCATATCTATTGCTTGTGTGTAAACGTAAATTTAGGTATAGAGGTTTTTGAATTTAAATTTTAGAACATCTAGTTTTAAGAATGGTGTTAGGAGACAAACTAACAAATTCCCCATTATTTTTCTTGGCAAGACGTTATTCTCTCTATCAGTAAATTTATAATACAATAAGACTTTATAAAATAATTGTAATCGTAAGCCTTAAGATACCAACTTCTAATAGAACGTCACCATGAAAAACAAACTGTATTTTTCAATTATTACATACTTCAACTTTGGATCGTTCTTTTTAGATTAAAAAAACTACTTACTTCTTGACATTAATGTGTTCCCCTCTTTCTCAAATTTTATTATATTTGTGGTGTTTAGTTTTATTTCTGTAAAATATTGTACTATTTACATTAGCAAAATACTATCAAACAAAAAATAGTTTGAATACAAGTGGTTATTTAGTTTTAAATTTATTGGTCTAAAGTAAAAATACTTTGGTAATTTTTTCAAAATAAAATTGCTGAGATATTGACCTTGGAAACATTATTATCTTTTATTTAAAAAAACAAACTATCACGCTATTTTCAAAATAATTTTTGGTAACAAAAGGATAATAGGATTTTAGTAGGATGAACAGTATATGACAATATAATAATATTTGAAACCGTTGTTTGCTTTTCCTTTTGATCTTCTAATTTATAAAAAAAAATATAAAAGTAACTTTTTTTTTATAAATTAAACATGCTTCGATGTTTGTCTTCAGTGTAAGCGTGCTATTTTTTCGTGCAAATAGATAAACCTTATTTTATTTACATTCATAATAACATGGAGGGAGGATAGTCCAACACTTTTTAGAATAAGTATATTATATTAACAATTTTGAAGCACGGGGGAACAATTACCCTCTTATTAAACATGTCGATCCATTGAAATAGTTTGTGGATTGCTTCTTATTTATATTCGTGGCCAGCCATCGCTATTCAATGCACGGATAAAAGTTGAACCGTGGAAAGAGAATCCTACACATTATATAAATAAAAGAAGTGGTAAAATAATATTAAAGGGTTATTAAATAATCACTATTTTATAAATTAATTGAGGCATTGGTTAGGGTGCAGCTGTCTTCTAGCACGGTTCAGATCTTTACCCAAAAATCCCGCGTAAAAACATAGGAGCGGCTTAACACAGTAAAAATGCATCATATAGACAACCAAGAAGTATATTTTAATTATTTTTTTAATATTATTCCTAACAGAATCCTACCCTTTCTACTAAACAAAGTTTCAAACTATTCAGTTTTCTGATTGTAAATACCTCAGATATATTTGTAATTAAAATTATTTCACACAAACCAGAATGCATAGCTGGATACTGAAGAGCTTGTACTAGAATTTTTGCAAGAAGCCAAGCAAGCAAGGCCCGATTCATCTAAAGAAATAACAGGTCTCCATTACAAATCGAAGGACGTATGAAAAGTTTAGAATGTTTTTTCCTTTTCTTTAGAAACGCTTAAAATTTCTTCCTACAGACTTCCCTAATATTACTATTATTGTTCTTCTTTTTCCGACCAGTTATGTAGTCATTTCACAGTCCTCGTACACACACACTTTATTCTTTTGTGGGATGGAAAGTAAAAACTTACATTCAAAACAGTGTTTCGTTTTTCTTGTTTCACTTCACCGAAAATAACTTGTAATTTGGAAGAAAAAAGTTTTAAGAATAGGAATAGAATCTAGTATTTATTTGCTTTCTACTTTTTACCTCCCTAACTCTACTCTAGCCTTTCTCTAAATTATTCATAGAGCTATCAGATTAACTACAGTGTGTCAAGTTTTACATGCAAAGTTCCTTTGGAGAAGATGTGGATTTATTGGTGGATGGTTGAAATTTAGGAGGAGAAGAAGGGTGGTCAAGGGCAGAGAACATCCACCATGATTTTTTTTTAATCAAAACGAGTACTTGCTAAGTCTGGTCATTTCCATTATAACGACATCCACGTGTGAATACGTAGATCCAATATAATTAATTGACGTCATGTCACATTGCCAAACACATTTCAAAGCTATTTGGCGTTTCCTATGGTTTGTGTTTATGCTAGATGGGTCACTCATTAGGCCAACTAGTCCTTTGGTGTATTGACATCATAAATGGCTACCAATTAATGGGCTTTGAGTTTGATTCCCGGCTGGTACCATGGATATTGTCCCCTAAAGGGCAACTATAATAAAGGTCACAAGAATTTCTTTTGTTAGGTTTAAGATAGGTTAAGAATTTTCACTTGTTCTAAAGCCTCGTATTCACTATCATCATAGCCTCATCTTATCGGGACATGGGACACGGAAAGGATATACGATCAGTACATTCAGGTGTCCCCTAGACTACTGTAATGTGAGGATCGGATACTATTCCCAAACACTGAGCTGAGAGTGATGTAGCCCGGACAATTGTGTGTGTGTGTGTATATATAAAGCCTAGAATATACATTATTGAAAAAACACGGCCCCAAAAAGCATATAGTGGCTTATTAAATATTATAAACTGTTACAAAAACATTTAGAAAAAAGCCTAGAATATACATTATTGAAAAAACACGGCCCCAAAAAGCATATAGTGGCCTATTAAATATTATAAACTGTTACAAAAATATTTAGAAAAAAGAAACATCACTCTCAATGAAAGAGCATATCAATCAATTTCACATTTTAATGATCTCCTTAAATAAATGGTATGTCTCACCACAAAGATTTTCCCTCTCTTTAGATTTAAAATAGAGACACGTATTAAAAACTACTAAGATTCGTGAAATTAAATAACATACATTGTTGCAGAAACACTCCATCAAATAGCATAAATGTAATAATATACATGGTTAGAGGAACATTGAGATAAGAGAAGAATATCTATCCACAAAAGAGCATAATACTCAATTACATATTTATAAATATTCCATGAAATAATTATATGTTTTATTCTCAGAAATTATGGGTTTTATTAAAATACATTACAGATTAATATATTTTTAGTTTTGACAGTACTACAACTCAAAAATGCTACGTTATTTCGTATCTCAAATAGATGCAGAGATATGATCAAAATTGGAAATGTTTGCATATTTAACCCCCCGCTAGAGGCGCCGTGGAGTGTGGTTCCGCAAGATAGTAGTTCTCTTCTGATCCGCTAGTATTATTATTATTAGAACCGCGTCTTACTACCCGTTCGGATTATACGCAATTACGCTAATGTGTAATGGTAGGGTGATTGTGAGATTAAATGAAGGACCTACAGTTTAACGTGGAATCCGAACCATGGTGGAGGCCTGGCATTCCCCACATTCACAAGATGTCTTGTCAGAGGTGAAGGAATGGTTTGGTAATAAGATAAATCTGTGCCGGGACCGAGGATTGAACCCCAGCCGCCAGCACAGAAATCTGACACCTTACCCCTAGACCACCAGGTCACCTGATCCACTAGTAAAACCTAGCTGAGATCTGTGTCGTCTGGTAGCTTCCCCTACTGCTTTTCTGAAGGTCATGGTGGGATCCAAGATTGCCTCGTGTTAGCCTGCTAGCAGCAGTGGTACTTCATTTTTTTTAATGTTGACTGATAATCTGCATGCGTGCATTTGATATTTAATTATTTGGGCTGTGAATATGCACGCGTGCATTTACACTTCAGTTAAGTTTTATTACTTGTAAAGCATGATTTACTACCATTGACACTTATTTTTATGAGTAAATTATTTTCTCAGTTGTTGACAGTTTTTAATAAATTTTCTCTTTCTAGACAGTTTTTGAAACTATACTCTCTCAAAAATGCTAAGAGTTTCGTATTTGTTTTATATAAACACTTATTATAAATGGGTTTTGTATGCAGTGTATATTTGTGTCGGTGAGTGAGCGTGGCCGTGTTTTTGTGTGTGTGTGTTTTTTGCTTTGTTAGTGCTTTCATTTTTGTACACTTTTATTTAGGAAAATATCTAGACCTAATGACCAAGATATACTACGCTGGCATGACTAAGATGAATTCGGTGCTTCTGATGACAGCGATGAAGATATAGTCAACGAGAATGACCATTACTCAGATAGCGAGCAATCGGCCGACGAAGGTAATTGCAATGAGCTTTAAATTGGTACAGATGGAACTCTGTGGCGTTCTGCACCAAATCAAAATTATAGAGTAGGATGACGTGAGTGTGATTTGCTTCACTTTCTTCCTGGTGTTCTGCATGCTGCCAAGAATGCTAATAGCCCAATAAAGGCTTTACAGCCTTTTTTTCTCTGATGAGATGTTAAACGAATTTGTCAGGTGCACTAATATTTACATAGCGTCTATTCAAGTAATGTAATCAAGACCTAGAGATGCGCTTGAAGCTACTCTCACTGAATCGAAAGCATGTTTAGGAATTCTTTTTCTTGGAGATGTTTTGAATGTTTCTCTTACCAGACTTGAGGATCTCTGGAGGAATGATGGAACTGGCATATAATATTTTAGGCGAACTATGAAAATCAACCTTTTTAGGTTTTTACTAAAATCCTTAAAATTTGACGATACTACATCTAGAAACCAGTGAAATCTAACAGACAAGTTAGCTGCCGTTAGATGTCTTATTGGTAAATTTAATGAAAACTGTAAGAAGCATTACCGTTTGTCTTAAATATTAACCATTGATGAAATGCCTGATGCATTTAGAGGGCGATGTGGGTTTCGCCAGTACATCCCATCCAAACCTGCCAAATACGGCATTAACATATTTGCCCTCACAGATGCTAAAATGTTATATACAGACGATGTAGAAACTTACCATGGAAAACAGCTTTAAGGACTCACAGATGCTAAAATGTTATATACAAACGATGTAGAAACTTACCATGGAAAACAGCTTTAAGGCCTCTATAAGTGTTAAAACAATCCCTATAGTATTGTCAGCCAAGCAACTTGAGCAGTCAATATCAAAAAGTGGTCGAAATATTATGTGTGATAATTGGTTTGTGTCAGTTCCATTAGCCCACTACTTACTGGAGAATGACAAACTTACAATGGTAGGGATTATTAGAAAGAACAAGAAAAAGATCCCACCATTTATTATACAAGTGAAAGATGGTCCAATAGATTCCATTATCTTCGCTTTAAAAAAAAAAAATCACTCTTGTGTCTTATAAGCCTAAGAAAAACAGAGTTGTGCTAGCATTATCAATATTCCATATTGAGGAAGACGAGATTGTCGATCTAGAGGGTGCTGACGTCCATAAGCTCAAAATTATCACATTTTATAATGAAACGAAATCGGGCGTTGATAAGGTGGAAGGTGCTTATTCTGTGGCCAGAATTACCCGAAGATTGATGTTAGTAGTATTCTTTTATTTTATGAATATTGCAGGAATAAATTCCTACATAATTTAAAAGGATAATACTACATCTAACTTGGCAAGGAAGGACTTTTTGTAAATACTTGCAAAGGAACTTTTGAATGATCATTTGCGTTTGAGAGCTAATGAGCAGAATTTTACCTGCGTAAGTAAATCTGCGTCTTAAGGAGATCCTGGAGATTACAAAAATTCAACCAGAAGTCAGACCGGAAGAAGTGAGAACCCGAGGAAGGTGCTATTTTTGGGATTGAAAAAAAAAATATGGGCCAACTCGGTTCACGTGCAACAAGTATGTATGTTTGGGACAAGCTGTTTCCTATGTGTGCTCTGAATGTGAAATAAAAATGCACATAATGGATTTAAATGATTCTGTCATTCATTTATTTTTGTATTGTGTTTTATGTATGACTTTTTTTGTTATCTTAAGTAAGCTCAAAAGAAAAACTATAAGTAAGTTTATTAAGAAAATTGTATCATGATTGTAAGTTACTCAGACATTGAGGTAATATTTTTTTAAAGTGAGAAAATTAACATGAAAAAGGTATTTTTAATATATATATAATCATTTTAAAATAAAATAAATGTTCTTGAATGTTTCAAAAGTATTAATGAATGCGAAATTGAACCAAAAATTTCCGTAAAACATTAGCGGATTATTCGGTGAGCAGGCCGTCTAGGGGTAAGGTATCAGACATCTGTGCTGTGTGGGTGAGGTTCAATCCTCGGTCCCGGCACAGATGTATCTGATGGACAAACCCTTTCTTCACCTCTGACAAGACGTGTATTAATCACAAATTGTGACTGTGTGGAATGCCAAGTTTCCACCGTGGTTCGGATTCCACGTTAAACTGTAGGTCCTCCATTTAATCTCACAATCACCCTACCATTACGCATTAGCGTAAGTACATATAACCTGAACGGGTAGTAAGACGGGGTGCTAGTAGTAATAATAATAGTAGTGGATTAACATTACACATCCTTGTATTAACGTTGTAGGTGTCCACGCGTGTAGTGTAGCCTTAAAGTGCATTTAAAATCATTCTCATGGGAAAAAGAGTATTGACATGTTTTAGTAATGTTAAACAATGATCGATACAAAATTTAATAAAATCATTTAAACAGATTTTGGGAAAAAAATAAAAAATAATCTTTTATTTTGCTTACTAATAACTTCTCTTAATTTTAGGGTTGGATATACAATTCCAAAAACCCCTCTATGGGACTTTACGAAAACCCCAAAGTTTACAAGGGGTCATGAAACGTGGGTATTTATCGAAATCTTGAGTTTCATTCTTTTGACAATCAAGATACTTCTTCAAAATCGCTAGACAAAGTTAAAGAGCATAGCTGAAATAACACCCAATGATATAAAACCAGAAAGAAAAGAGGAACATTTGTGTCTACCAAATAGTACAAATATCAATTTAATTTTTATACATGAATAAAACAAATATTTTTGGGCTTATTTCTCAGAAACTATTAATTTTTTAAAAATTAATTTGAAAAAATGAGTCCTAAGTTTTATTAAAATGAGTACTTAATATGATAGTTTATTTATTAACTCCAAATGAACGGATATGATCAAAATTGAAAATTTCTCCATAAGTACCTGAAAGTCATTTTCATAGAGAAATGAAAATTGTCGTTTCATTTGTAATTTTAATCAATTTTTAAATAATTTACATAATTTAATCACAATAACCATAGCTAATTTTGATAGAATTGTTTTTTCATATTTTTCCTTTCAGTAAACTACCCTTGGTCTTAGGGCTAATTATTTAATTCCAAAAACACCTCCAGTGAACTTTATGAAAACCATAGATATCAAGTCTTAGACCTAACCTAAGAAAGGTTTCGAGACTAGGTGGAAATACAGACAGACAGGCAGCAACCTAAAGACCACTTTCATATTTGGTGTCACGGAATAATGAAACTTCGACATTTATCAAAATCTCAAGTTGGATTTTTTTTACATCACAATATTTCTTTCTCCGAGGAGTTGAAAGAAAGGAAAAAGTTATATATATACTTTCTCATAGCTCAACTATTGATATTATAAAAATATATTTAAAATCAAAGACTTTTTAATATGATTATTACTAAAACTTTACATTAATGATATTTGGTTTCTTAAATGTTTTGTAATCGTAGTAAAAATTAGAAACTTATATTTATATGAACTACCCTAAAAGTCATTATTAGATGAAAAAAGAGGAGAGCCATTTATTTTGTAATGTTAAACCGTACCTAAAAACAAAATTTAAAAAAGGCCTTTAAGGCAGATTTTTAGAAAAACAAATTGTTTCTATTGAGGCATCTGTAAAATACCCTAATTTCAGGGTTAGATATATAATTCCAAAAACTCCTCCAGTTAACCTTACGAAAAACTTAGCTACCAAGTTTTAACAGGATCGTTAAAACAGTTTCGGCTCCAGGACGAGGTAAGGATAAATAGATAGACGGATGGTATCATGAAAACGAGTTTTTCAGTTATTGAATCAGTTAAACAATAATTTATTTAATTTTTTAAAGGATTTCTAAATAAAATAGTATTCTTTGTAATACATGCACACCAAATTTTTTAGTTTATTTTCAAAATTGTGATTTATATTTAAAGATAAACTTGATGTGGCAACTAGTGCAATTCACACAATTTAAACACAATTATTTATACTATTATCTGCTTCGGTGGATGCAAGGTCTAAGGCGTAACTCATATTAAATTAGAGATTGCCAATGACACGAAGATCGGGGTTTGAATCTTGGTCCAGTGTATTAAGCGTGGGTTTCCAAAATGTATTTCTATCTTCCCTTCACGCAAATTAGGGTACAGTCCCCATACATTCAACCTTTCTCATCCCTAACCCACTAACGTAATTAGCACATATGAGTTTAACCTACAGAGGTAGTAAGATGCGTTGCTCCGATAAAAAAAAATCTCTCCCACCCACCTACATCTACGATTTATTTTGGTAAATGAATTATTGTGTTTTATTTTAACACAATAATGTACTTAACGTACATTCAAGGAGAGTAGGAGAAAGAATAATTCTTAATTTAGGTTTAATTTAAAATTCACTTATTGTTCTCATTAAATAAAATAAAATAAACCACAAAAGCGTCTTGCAAGTCCTCACCATTTACTAAATTACCTTTTAAAGATTAACTGGAAAAGATAGGTGGGCGGCTATATAATCTTATAATATAATACAATTTTGTAATAAATCATTAAATGTTATGATCAAGTAAGTTGATTGAGGTTATTGGGGACTAGATATACCTTGGGGCGTATACTCTATGTGCAGTCTTAAAGATATTTGGCAATCTATTTAATTAAAATTAATTTTCACCAGAAAAAATATATCAAACAAAATAAAGCTATGCTCTATTTTTTTAAACTACGAATCTTACTATTCTTTCGGGTTATACCTCTATGTACTAATTACTATAATGTGTTAGAGAATAAGACTGTTTAATCCTGAGAAAGTGTACACACATTTGCATGGAAGGAGAGTGGATATAGATTTAAGAAATCGGTGCAACCAAACGGGACTAGTCCTGATACACCCATCTTTGGCAATCGAGTCTATTGCAAGAGTAGCATCCTAGATTATCTAGCCACTGAAGCGGGTTATGCTTTAATCAAGTGAAAAACTAAAATGTTACAAACATTTGTTTGTTTTTAATGCTTCATGCAATGTATTTGATCGTACAAGTAAAACAGAAATCAAACAATGTTCTTATAAAACATTTTAGAATGTATATGGGAGTTCCTTAGTATTCATCTATAATTCTACAAATTGAATAATATATATATATATATATATGAATAAACAATGAAAAGTCAAAAATAATAAAGCAAATCTACTTTATTCTTCGGTGCTCTGCATCTTACTACAGCCTGACCGAGATACCTGCATATACTCACTAAAAAGCTAAGTATGAGACTTGGGTGAATAGAGAATGAGAACTAGATCATGTAAACACATACTTCAATACACCAGGCTGGAATTAAGAGGAGGAACCTTCTGTTTCTTGCAAACCAAACTTGTCTACACGAGCACATGGATGCGGGTCTTTGTGCTCTTAATTCAAGAATAACAATATCTAATATTAGCCTAAATAAGCTATATGCCATCAAATGATTTGTACATCATAATTTAAAGAATTTTAGTTTAGTTATTTTATCCAAAATACCATTTTAATATATCACTTTAGCATAAACGAGTTAAAAAATAAAATTAGAAAATACGTGACCTAATAAACAAATTGAGTTTGAACATTTTTTATATAAAGCCTAATCTATGGTTTTTAAATATAACAGGGTAATGCAAAAATTTACAATTTGAATATTAGTTTTATCACTTAGAACATGAATTGTAAATACAGTTTTTAATATACACCGGATGAGGCGAAGTAAGTGGCAAATGTTTGTTAAGAGATATATACTATCCAAAATGTTATTATTTACTTTATTACCAATGAGAAATATTGTGGAATATTTGAAGACATATTTGAAAGAATTCTAACTAACGAATTTTGACCGAGTGGTCAACTTGGGCACCTTTCAAGTCGATGCAATCTTGAAGTCTTAATTAGATATTTTCGCATGTTATCCTCCAGAACTCCAAGGAAATTGAATTTAACTCCTCAATTATAGCTTGGCGCAGATGAACCTCGTTTAGAATGATATTATTATACACTTGAATATTTAAATACCCCCAAAGAAAAAAATCTGGAGGTGTTAGTTCAGAGGATCTTAAGGGCCATTTCACAGGGCCCCGGCATCCAATCCACTTTCTAGGACACCCCTCATCCAGCCATTCACGTAATATCAGTGCGCAATGGGTGGAGCTCCGTCTTGCTGCCACAACAAGTCCTCTAAGTCATCCCGTGTCAATAAGAGTAGACCAACATCTTTCCGGAGCAGTTCCAGGTACGTAACTCCCGTGACATTCTGATATGATATCCTGGTATGTCATTTCCACCCAAACCATCACTCCCGCAGATTGGTATTCATGCTGAAGTCTGAACGTTAATATTTGGGTTTTTCTCTTCGCCAGTAAACGCAGTTGTGTCTGTTAACAGACCCCGATACATGAAATTTGGCCTCGACGAACCAAACTACGTGTTGTTCCAAGACAGGATTATCTTCCAGAATCTGCAGCCAGGTTTCAGTGAATTGAAGCTGTCGATCGAAACCATCTTCGTTTATTGTGCGCAATAACCTCAGTTTGTAAGGGTTCAGTTTCATGTAATGCATTATTTTTTGAATACTGGTTTTATTGATACCTGGCGTGGCAGATAGTCGACGTGGTGACTTCGATTTGTGAGGAGAGCGTGCTAATTTATCAGCAATACATTCTTAATTCTGTTGTGTACATAAAGACCTGGGGCAACCTTGTTTCTTCGGAAAATACATACTTCCCGTTTCATCGAACTGTTTGTTTATTATAATAATTGTATGCACTCTTGGTCCTGGATGTCCGTACAGCTCCGTCCTTTCGCACCTAGCCTCCGACGCATTTTTCGACACAAAATACAATCGAATACATTTCACTCGTTTATACAGAGACCATCTTGATTCCACCTTTTTTTTATAATAATTTCTACAGCAACAACAAGGGTAACCAGACAAACGACACATAAGAAAAATTCCGCGCAGAGTTTAAACAGACTTAAATACACTTAAATATTATATTTCAACACATTTGCCCATTACTTCACGGCCACTCTGTATAACACATTAAATTACTTTTATAAATTTTCAATCCAGTTCTTTCAAATCTTCTAACACTTTTGTATAATTTAATTACAGTGGAACACAACTGTTCTAATCAATGCATATTTAGACAGTCAAAACTGACTTAGGAGAAAAATTGAGGATTCATTTTTTAATAATATCATTTTTCAAATTAGAAAACATGACTAGTTTGCTCCGAGGGTCAGAGTAGTTTTTTTACGATAATTTACAGGAGGTTCATAAGGTCTTCTTCTGTCAGAGTGTGTATTTTTATTCTTAATGATATAAGTTAAAGCTTTTGAGCTAACACCACTAAATATCAACATTTCCACCAGAAAAACCATGGTGGAAATAGCTAAGCATATAAAAAGCATCCAAAAAGATCCTTCAAGATGAGAAATTTTCAACACTGTTGGATCGTCGTTTTCATTTGTCTTCTTAGATAGGTTGTAGGTTATAGAAACACTCCTTATGTCTGCCCACCACTTGAATATAAGTCCTGACTCTATTACTCTTGTAATACCATTGTTAAACGGCTCCAATAACAAACTGCCCTTTCTGAAAGCCATCTTAGTATCCACTGACCTGACTACCTCGTTCAAAATGTTTATAAGTGGGCGACCCTTACTCATGAATTCGGAATACATTTTATACTCAACGCCAAATTTTCCCGCTACACCCGCAAAGTTTTGTCCATATGCCACATGATATGAACAATTGTCAGAAGCTTCACGTCTCTCCAAAAGTTTAATAAACTTTTCTTCTCCACTGGAATTCAAAACACTTGTTACTGATTGAGATAAACATGTCTTTAAATTTGACTGTAGGATACCTTCCAGAGAAGTAATTTTTGGTGAGTAATTAGTGTTAGTTAAAACACTAATAAGAGAGGACTGGTAAGCAGTGTCAATCTCAAGACAAAAGAACACCCACATTATGTAGAAGACTCGCAAAGAAGGGGTTTTTGGGTGCCTCACTACGGATTCGTTAATAATCGTAGACACTATGTTGAAAAGACTACCTCCAAAATTAGAATAAGTTTGATGTTCCCCCATGGGAAAAGAGACCCAAGATACTTGCACAAATCCTCTATTAGCCAGTACCCAAAAGGCTGCTACACCAATCAAAATTGATAAAATGACGCCGAGCCACATACCTGGGGTAAAGATAATTACTAGACTTTGCCAGTTTGGAATGGGCTTTGGAGCTGGTACAATCCAGGCGGTGCTTTCTTTTAGGTAAGTTTTTGTGAACTCGACATTAATACGCTGATTTTCCGGTATTGTAAATACAGTTGTAGTAAAGTCAGACTTTAAATTCATCACATCAAGCACTTTATCTTGAAAAGTAGTTAATCTATAAATTATCGTACCGTTCAATTTATGCATTAGCGTACGCAATAACCTGATTTCCAGTCCATCCGTAAATAAAGCATGATTGGAAATATTCACTCCTGTATATTTGTGAGCGATTTCAAAAGAAGGAGCATGGCCCATGATAGGTTGTAAAACAAATGGGGCATAGGGANAAAAAAAAAATTATTATGGAAATATCCACCATTTTCCTTAAACCAAGTGTTAATTAAGTTAACTCTTGATATCCTTCTTTGGCAATCTTCTAGCGACGAGTCAGGAAACCACGTGTAAACATTCCAAATATTGTCTGTGGTTTTAGATTGATATAAATCGGTCAGTGTACACATTAGAACTATAGCATTTACTATTCGAAACTTCCATATTTGTATGATTATGTCTAAAGCCCAGTTTGCTTCTTGATATCTGTCCATCGGCTGACGTGTAATTGAGATGATGATCCACCGTGATTGATAATTGGACACACTACGCATACTCGAAACATTCAATTGTCTTTCTATCGTTCGTAGTTGGTAATCAAGATCTCCACTCAGAATGCTAATATGATTGGAAACCACAGTTTTTTGACCACTTGTTTTCTTGAATTTTACGAATGTTCTCGACGATCTTGTTAGTAGCACAGGACATCGGTTTGAGGAATGCTGTTCGCCAAGGATGATGTTGGTCCATAAATCTGAGTCGTGCACAGATATGTCATCGGTAATTTTTCGTCGCAGTGTTATTGTTTGATCTCTATCACCGTTATTTGTCAAGTAGATGTTGTCGTAGTTGTCATTTACAATTATCATCAGTGATTTGCTGTCTAATAGGGAATGCTCCACAATTGTTGATATACATTTTGTCAGCTGATCAAGATCTTGTCTGAGAGTAGTACAAACGTCCAAATATCCACACATAAATGAAACCAGTAGAAGTTTAATTTCTAAGCTCCATGATGTATACCTGTTGAAAATGGATTTGTTTTATTTTATATCACACAACAAAATATCGACTAGATTAATCAATGATTTAAAAAAACTCACTTTGGTAATTTCTATTTTCTTATTTATATAAAAATATATTTGAAACTATAATTATTTTAAAAAAATTGTAAAATTTAAAATTAGTGTCTTTGATATTCAATTAAAATATTTATCTCCGTCACCAACCCCTCTTCAGTATCTTAAATGTGTGGGCCTAAGGTGTGACAGGATGTCTTTGGACGAGTATAAGGGGGGGANGATGGAGATAATTGTGTGGGTTCGTGATTGACGTTAGGCTTGGTTTTTAAAAAGATTATTAATACTACTATAACTATTACAAATACCCTGTTAAAAGTGTAGTTAGAATGAAAGAATTAAAGAATATTCGGAAGCGTGTGACAAAAATAGGTGTATGAGGTCTACCAAACGGTTGGTTTGACTCCTAGGCGGTCCTTGCATGGTCGTCAAACTTGGTTCACTGGGTTCGAGTGGCTGCACCAACCTGCTAATTGATGATCCCGACGTCTTAGCCCACGTGACCCCGTGACAGGCAGGGTGACCCCTAGGTTACGATGCTCTGTATTCAGCCCAGAGGGGGCTCAATCCCTCACTCTAACCGGGCCACCAGACTGGTCTCTAACTGAGGGATACTGACACCAAATTTTGGGTCAGCTACTCTAGTTCATTCGTTTAATAAATCATCAGAATAACCTCGTAACGTTCGTTTTATCATCCGCAAATCATAGCATGCAATGTTTTTACAAACACGCCTTCTAATTGAGGCCGAGTCGCTACAGATGTTTAGATTTTTAGGAAAAACCAATATGGATGCATGTATTTTATATGAATCACTTATCTAAAAATTAATACTGATAGCTAATTTTATTTTCATTATCTCTTCAATTATATTAATTAAAAAGTAACCGCCAAAACCCAATAAAAAGTTCACAAGGATTTAATTGTAACATTAAACTTCCAGAGTAAATACATATAATATATAACATTTATTTTAGCCGTCATGAAAGTCACAAGTAATAGAAAATTTTATGTTTTTTTATTTTATTTAAACCAACTACATTATTTTAATTAATTGAGTACATAATTATAAACAAAGTGATGTAAAGTAAATGAAAACGTTTAAAAAAATAATACACTTTACCTGCGGAGAGTTATTAACATCCCGAATGTATCTTATTATCTTCTTTAACAAGTTATATATTTATTGAAATAACAATCAAATTACAGATTTCTAAAATATACCTGCTGTGTCAATGCCTCTACTACTACTACTGGCTCAACGAATGGTGGCTCAACGAATGTAAGCAATTCAATTCTCGATGATTGAAGTGATCAGATGTGGAGATTATTAAACAATCCATATCCATTTTAATTATAGGAAACAGCATTTGTGCCTGCATAGTGCATTAGGTGAAAATGAAAGACAATACGTAAACACGGTTAATGAATGAAGAATGGTCGTTTTACTTTATCCGCGTGCTCTTAGACTCTTAATCTTAGTGGAATCTAAATTTATTACTAACCACTTTGTTATAAAACAGAAATAGCCATGGGTGGTACGTATGTAACATTATGTTTGTGTTACACCCTCTCTGAACCCTTTTATTTACGGCCATGAATAATATTAAAGGGAGTGGGAGTAATCTAAGGAACAAGTGACAAGGGAAATTATTAGCAATATTTAAAAGCAACAATTTGAACGATTTATTCAAAACAATAACAATAGAACAGAAAACATTATATCAAAAAGAGTTATGTTGAAAATCAAACAAAAAGATAATAACTTTATATCTTTAAATTGCGCAGATAATTTAAAAGAAAGTTATAAACTTTAAATATACCCAATATTCAAATAGGTCAATCTTTAAGAGACAGAACAACATTACGGGTTGAATTTAATACAATAAATCAATAATAATAATAATATCCATCAGGATGATACATAACTACTATATAAGGGCCTAATGGGTATCTTGAAACCGTTACAAAATTGTATTTTTATTCAAAGAATAAAGACTTCAAATTACGTTAACTTTACCAGTTAAATTTCTATAAAAGAATTTACATAACACGAGAGTTTGGCTAACATACTTTAGTCAAACTCCCCCGGGACTATCAGATCCTGACTCAGTATTAGGAAACTAAACACTAACTCTATTAATAAATAATAATGTAAATATCATATTTAAATCAAACTTTAGAAAAAGATTATTAAATATACAAAAGTTAATTAAACTCATAATTAATCAAAAATAATAAGAAAGTTACTTTACTTTACTATATTTCAGTATGAAAATAAGAATAAGAAATGTTACCTAGATGTTTACAAAAAATAAATACTATTATTCATAATTCCAAATACTTTACTTTTAACTCGTTCAATTTCAAAACAATTAATAATTGTGGCTATTGAATTGATTAAATACTCCAAAAGACTCTAGCACCCAAGTGGCAACATACAAAATATAGAGTATAATTTTTAATTGAACGATCAGGTACAGAAATAGTTAGATTTAGAAAATAGAATATTTATAACACATAAAATGGCTGATTTTAAAAGAATAAATAAGAGTCCAATAAATAAATCGCCATAGTTACGATTCCGATGAAGCTATACAATACAAATGTTTTATCCTGCCACTGTCCAGGTCCAGGACAATGTTCCTTCGTCGATCGTTGTTATCAATATGGTCATTTTGGCATACATGCACAGCACATTATATAGTGGGTTTCATCGCAATAGAATGAAGGTGGGAGAACTCAACACACGCTAGGTGACATCAATGGTGGCTTCCAAAAGTCACGTAGACATCTTGTTGATACTGCTCCATCAGATTTTTCAGACCATCTCTTCAATCACCTTCTAAAATATAAAGCGAGAAAGATCATATGGCGTTCCTTCCGTACCATATATTTTATTCTCTCTCACTAAAAAGTGTAGGAAACTAGAATTAAATAAAAACCCGACAACATTATTATAACTATTTACTGAATCCCAGATCTATTGCTTGTGTGTAAACGTTAATATAAATACAGGGGTTTATGAATTTATATTTTGGAAAATCTACTCCGAAAAATTGTAGTAGGAAACAAACTAACAAATTCTCCATTATTTTTCTTTGTTGGACATTATTTTCTCAAGCAGTACATTTTTAATACGATATTTTTAATCCTCCATCACATTCTCATAAACTTTAGATACCAACTTCTAATGGAATGTCGCCATGGTAAAAAAAACTTTCATATTCCATTATCCCATACTTCAACTTTGGATTGTTATTTTTAGATTATAAAGACTATTTTAGTATTGGTGTTAATATGCTCACCTCTTTTTCATTATCATCATAGCATCATCATAGCCTCATCTTATCGGGACATGGGAAGTGCCCACACGGAAAGGATATACGATCAGTACATTCAGGTGTTCCCTAGACTACTGTATATAAACATTGGATTTTATATATATATAGTAATATATGTATATATAGATAGTAATAAATGCGCGCCTGTGCTACATTACTCTCCGTTCAGATGTTGGAATATTATCCAATACTTATAAACACTAGTCTAGGGGACACCTGAATATACTGATCGTATATCCTTTCCGTGGCAGTTCTACCCACTAGGACTATAATGTTCATTGTTGAAAAATACCCCACCATAGATCATATATTGAATACTATACACTGTTACAGAAACGATTATAAAAGAGGACCATATCTTTCAAAGAAGGATCAAATAATTTAATTTCACATTTCAAAGACCTTATATAAATGGTACAATGCAACACCTATATTTTCCCTCTCATGAACCTTAAAATAGAGACATTCATAAAAATGAATTAGATTCGTGAAACGAAATAATAAATATATGTTGCTTAAACACTGTAGCAAAGAGCATAAATATAATAATATACACGATTACAGAAACATTGGGAAATTGAGAGCATAAAATTAATAATCAATTACATATTTCTAAGTATTCCATTAAATAAGTTGATGTTTTCTTATGTCTCATAGATTATAGGATATATGAAAATACATCACGGATTAAAATATTTTAAATTTAATAGTAGCCTCCAACCTAACAATGCTACGTTATTTCGTATCTCAAATAGTTGCGGAGATATGTTCAAAATCAGAAATTTTTGAGTATTAAAAAATCTTTTTCTTTTTGCCTATCAGTAAGCTACTTTTAATATTAGGGTTGGATAACCAATTCCAAAAAACTCTTATGGGGGAACTTATGATAACCCAAATACAAAGTTCTAGCTCGAACGGTAAAATGATCTAAGATCTAGTCCAAGATACAGAGAGAAAAATGAGACTGACAGAAGATATCGCGAAAACAACATTTCGGTTTCAGTGGGACTTTAAAAGTGATAATTTAATACAATATAGAGTTACATCATATTTTAAACACCCACATTACTTCTCGCTCTAAGGGGTAAAGTAAAAGTAACATAGAAAAAATTAAGAGAGAATATATTATTTGATTAATATGGTTTATTTAAGCCATACAAATACACATTTAAATACTATCATATGATATAAATAATATAATAAAGTGAAATATAAAGCTTTTCGGAATCAACCCCAAGACAGATAGCGCCACAAATGAGTGTATTTTGTAATAAATCAAATTGAGACACTGCACTATTACGCTTTACAATAACTTGAATCACTATTAAAAAAAAATTGGTTCACCTAAATGTGTTTTATTTATTGAATCAGTTAAACAACAATTTCTTTAGTTTTTTTAAACGATTTAGAAATAAAGGAATATTATCTGTAATATATGCACACACAAATATTTATTTTATTTTTAAAATTGTGATTTATATTTAAAAATAAACTCAATGTAGCAACTAGTGCAACTCACACAATTTAAACACTTTTATTTGAACTTTCATATGCTAAAGTAGACTCAAGCTCTAGGACGTAACTCATATTAGACCGCTAATAACATGGAGATCAGGGTTCATATCTCTTTCCATAGTATTAAATATGAATTTTACATAATGTTTTTTTACCCTCCCTTAATGCAAATGTGGGTGTAGTCCCACTACATTACACCTTTCTCATCCCTAACCCACTAGCGTAATTTGTACTTATGTGTCTAACCTAAAGAGGTAGTAAAATGCGGTGATTCGAAAAAAAAACTATCTCACCCACATACATTTACAACTACTTTTCATTAAATATATTATTGTGTGTTTATTTTAGCACAATAATGTACATTAGTTAAATTCAACGCTAGAAGGAGAAGGAAACATTCTTAATTTTGGTTGAATTTAAAATTCACATATTGTTTTCAAAATAAAATAAATAAACCACAAAAACGTCTTGAAAGTCCTGACCCTTTATTATATTTAAATTAAGAGATAACTTTTTATGATATAAAATGGGAAAAATGGGTGGTTGGCTATATTATATAATCTTATATTATCATGATATTTTTTTAAATCATTAAGTTTATGGTTAAGGAAGTTGATTGCAGGTGTATTAGGGGCTGGATGAACCTTGTGGTATATACTCTATGTGCAATCTAAAGGTTAAGTAGTAATATATTTGATTAAAATTAAATTTTACACACAAAAAAAAGATATTAAACAAAATAAATCTATGCTCTATTTTTTTTAGCCAAGAATTTTACTACAATGTTTTAGGGATTAGGAATTTTTAATCTAGAAGAAGTGAACACATATTTGTGAGGAAGGAAAGTGGAGATCGATTTAAGGGATAGGTGCAACCAAATAGGTCGAACTACCCTACCCTACCCTCCCACATCTTTGGAAGTCGAATCTATTGCGAGAGTAGCACCTTAAACCATCTGTCCACTGAAGTGGGTTATCCTTTTTTTAAACAATAAACTAAAATTTTACCAATATTTGTTGGTTTTTAATGCTAAGTGCAATTTATTCAATCGTCGATGTCAAACAGAAAGAAAAGTCAATGTTTTTTATAAGACATTTTAAAATGTACATAGGGGTTCCTTAGTATTCATCTATAACTCTAGAAATCGAATAATATATAGATATATATTATTAAACAAAGAAAAATATAAATAGTAAGGCAAGTCTAGTGTGTTTTTCGGTGCCCTGCATCTTACAACCTGACCGAGATACCCGCATATACTCACTAAAAAGTTAAGTATGAATCTTGCGTGAACATAGAATGAGAAATAGATAATGTAAACACATACTTCAATACACCAGGCTGGAATTAAGAGGAGAACCTCCTGTTTCTTGCAAATCAAACTGGGCTACACGTACAAATAGATGATTGTTTTTGTGCTCTTATTTAAAATTAACAATATCTAATATTAGCCTAAATATAGCTATATGCCATAAAATGATTTGTACTTCATATTTTAAACAACTTTAGTTTAGTTATTTTATCAAAAATACTATTTTGATATATAAAATTAAAATAGCCATGTTAAGAATTAAAATTATAAAATACTTAGCCTAATAAAAAAATATGTTTGCACATTTTTAGATAACACCTAATCTATCTATATATATATATTAAATTATTCTATGTAAAGGCAAAAATTTACAATTTGAATACTAGCTTTATCATCTAGAGCATAATTTTTAAATACATTTTTGAATATATAACATATTAAACTACTTTAATATTTTTTCAAAACAGTTCTTTCATTTCATCCAAATAGCACTTACATATATTTCCATCACAGTGGAATAAAGAAGTTCTAATCCACGCATATCTAGACATTGATTAAAAATACAATTAAAACCAACTCAATAGAAAAATTGAGGATTAATTTATTAAATTATTTAATTTTTTAAATTATCCAACCTTATCAGTTTGCTACAAGTGCCCGATTACTTTTTTCTTACGATAACTCACATGAAGTCTATGGCGCCTTCTTCTGTGGATGTGTGAATTTCTATTCTTAGTGAAATAAGTTAAAATGTTTGATCTAACAACACTAAATATTAATATTTCCACAAAAAAAGCTATAGTGGAAATAGCTAAGCATATAAAAAGCATCCAAAAAGATCCTTCAAGATGAGAAATTTTCAACACGGTTGGATCGTCGTTTTCTTGTGTCTTCTCATCTAGGTTGTACTTTATAGAAACACTCCTTATGTCTTCCCACCATTTGAATATGAGTCCTGACTCTATTACTCTTGTAATGCCATTGTTAAACGGCTCCAATAACAAACTGCCCTTTCTGAAAGCCATCTTAGTATCCACTGACCTGACTACCTCGTTCAAAATGTTTATAAGTGGGCGACCCTTACTCATGAATTCGGAATACATTTTATACTCAACGCCAAATTTTCCCGCTACACCCGCAAAGTTTTGTCCATATGCCACATGATATGAACAATTGTCAGAAGCTTCACGTCTCTCCAAAAGTTTAATAAACTTTTCTTCTCCACTGGAATTCAAAACACTTGTTACTGATTGAGATAAACATGTCTTTAAATTTGACTGTAGGATACCTTCCAGAGAAGTAATTTTTGGTGAGTAATTAGTGTTAGTTAAAACACTAATAAGAGAGGACTGGTAAGCAGTGTCAATCTCAAGACAAAAGAACACCCACATTATGTAGAAGACTCGCAAAGAAGGGGTTTTTGGGTGCCTCACTACGGATTCGTTAATAATCGTAGACACTATGTTGAAAAGACTACCTCCAAAATTAGAATAAGTTTGATGTTCCCCCATGGGAAAAGAGACCCAAGATACTTGCACAAATCCTCTATTAGCCAGTACCCAAAAGGCTGCTACACCAATCAAAATTGATAAAATGACGCCGAGCCACATACCTGGGGTAAAGATAATTACTAGACTTTGCCAGTTTGGAATGGGCTTTGGAGCTGGTACAATCCAGGCGGTGCTTTCTTTTAGGTAAGTTTTTGTGAACTCGACATTAATACGCTGATTTTCCGGTATTGTAAATACAGTTGTAGTAAAGTCAGACTTTAAATTCATCACATCAAGCACTTTATCTTGAAAAGTAGTTAATCTATAAATTATCGTACCGTTCAATTTATGCATTAGCGTACGCAATAACCTGATTTCCAGTCCATCCGTAAATAAAGCATGATTGGAAATATTCACTCCTGTATATTTGTGAGCGATTTCAAAAGAAGGAGCATGGCCCATGATAGGTTGTAAAACAACCATTGTTAAACGGCTCCAATAACAAACTGCCCTTTCTGAAAGCCATCTTAGTATCCACTGACCTGACTACCTCGTTCAAAATGTTTATAAGTGGGCGACCCTTACTCATGAATTCGGAATACATTTTATACTCAACGCCAAATTTTCCCGCTACACCCGCAAAGTTTTGTCCATATGCCACATGATATGAACAATTGTCAGAAGCTTCACGTCTCTCCAAAAGTTTAATAAACTTTTCTTCTCCACTGGAATTCAAAACACTTGTTACTGATTGAGATAAACATGTCTTTAAATTTGACTGTAGGATACCTTCCAGAGAAGTAATTTTTGGTGAGTAATTAGTGTTAGTTAAAACACTAATAAGAGAGGACTGGTAAGCAGTGTCAATCTCAAGACAAAAGAACACCCACATTATGTAGAAGACTCGCAAAGAAGGGGTTTTTGGGTGCCTCACTACGGATTCGTTAATAATCGTAGACACTATGTTGAAAAGACTACCTCCAAAATTAGAATAAGTTTGATGTTCCCCCATGGGAAAAGAGACCCAAGATACTTGCACAAATCCTCTATTAGCCAGTACCCAAAAGGCTGCTACACCAATCAAAATTGATAAAATGACGCCGAGCCACATACCTGGGGTAAAGATAATTACTAGACTTTGCCAGTTTGGAATGGGCTTTGGAGCTGGTACAATCCAGGCGGTGCTTTCTTTTAGGTAAGTTTTTGTGAACTCGACATTAATACGCTGATTTTCCGGTATTGTAAATACAGTTGTAGTAAAGTCAGACTTTAAATTCATCACATCAAGCACTTTATCTTGAAAAGTAGTTAATCTATAAATTATCGTACCGTTCAATTTATGCATTAGCGTACGCAATAACCTGATTTCCAGTCCATCCGTAAATAAAGCATGATTGGAAATATTCACTCCTGTATATTTGTGAGCGATTTCAAAAGAAGGAGCATGGCCCATGATAGGTTGTAAAACAAATGGGGCATAGGGATATACAGAGGCAATTAAAGGACAACCTTTAAGATCCTTCAAATCCTTATTAGGAAAAAACATGTTATTATGGAAATACCCACCACTTTCCTTAAACCAAGTGTTAATTATGTTAGCTCTTGCGATCTTTCTTTGGCATTCTTCTAGCAACGAGTCAGGAAACCATGTGTAAATATTCCAAGTATTGTCTGTGGTTTTAGTTTGATATAAATTGGTCAGTCTACACATTAGAACTATAGCATTTACTATTAAAAACTTGGCTACTTGCTTGATTATGTCTAAAGCCCACTTTTCTTCTTGATATTTATCCATCAATTGACGTGTAATTGAGACGATGATCCACCGTGATTGATATTTGGACACACTACGCATATTCGAAACATTCAATTGTCTTTCTATCGTTTGTAGTTGGTAATCAAGATCTCCACTCAGAATGCTAATATGACTGGAAATCACAGTTTTTTGACCACTTATTTTCTTGAATTTTACGAATGTTCTCGATGGTCTTGTTAGTAGTATAGGACATCTGTTTGAGGAATGCTGTTCACCGAGGATGATGTTGGTCCATAAATCTGATCCTTGCACTGATATGTCTTTGATAATTTTTAGTCGTAGTGTTATTGTTTGATCGCGACCACTGTTATTGGTCAAGTAGATGTTGTCGTAGTTGTCATTTACAAATACCATCAGTGATTTGCTATCAACTAGGGAATACTCCGAAATTGTTGATATGCATTTGGTCAGCTGATCAAGATCTTGGGTTGTAGTAGTACAATCTTCAAAATATCCACACATTAATAAAACAAGTAGAAGTTTGTTACTTAATTTCCATGAGGTATACCTGTTGAAAATAGATTTGTGTTATCTTCCATTTCAAAACATAATATTTTTTATTATTATACAAGGATTTGTTTTTAAATACCATTTCAGTAGTTTTAGTTTTCCTTATTCATAATCAAATGTGTTAGAAACGGTAAACATTTTGAACATCTATTACAAAATAATATTAGTGTTTTAGTTATTTAAATTAAATCTATAATATATTAGATCTTTGAAAATACTAATTTAAATCTATGCCATTTCTAATTAATTGCTTAGAATTTAAATCTAAGTCCGATAGAAAGTTTTTCTTTCGAGATATAATTGTTTGATTATTTTAATTTGGAAATACCTGATAAAACTATTTCAAATATTGTAAGGATTTAATATTCACACTCATGCATTACAAAATATTTAGCATTTAATTCAGATACCTAGAAAGCCTTTCGCCACGATTAAGTTTCACTATATAAAGATACGTTAAGTTACAAAAATGAATTTCGTATTGTATTACACTTTACCTTAGGAGGGTAATAAGCATCCTTAATAAAATGTATATCTTCTTTAACAATATTATGTTTTAAATAACAATCCAATAGCTTATTACTAAAATAAACCTAAGTCTTCATTATCTCTACTATGACTACCTCAACAAACCTAACCATTTTAACGCGTAATGTGTGAAGAAAGCCAAAGTGAACATCATTAAGCAATCAATGTACGTTTCTTATATATATCACAAAGCACTTAGGTTTACTTTGTCCATTAGCCCTCAATAAAAGTAATACAGGGAAAGCTTTGTATTAATAAATTGGTTCCATTCACTTATGTTCATTTATATTCTAATCTTGATAGAATCCAGCTTTTACCACTTTGTATGAAAGCAGGAAAGGTATGAGTGCTTCCAACGTAAACAGTGTTATGATGTGCTAAACAGCCCTGGGCTAGTAGTAAGAGATTTAAAAAACCATACTAAATACTAAAACAACCAACACATTGGTTTACCTATAAACCTGCCTGACTAACATAAACCAAATGTTACTATTAATCATTTTAGCACCGTGTCTTACTACCCGTTTGGTTTATAAGCTCAAATGTAATTGAATGAACTCTATGATCTAGGCATCATTGAAAGAAAAAGTGTTATTTCAGTTCGTGTTGAAATAAACATACAATAATTACGGTAGTGAGATAAGAAAGAAGGGGTATTCTATCGGAAAATTATCTTAATTTTAGTGGAGATAAAGTGGAAAACACTTAGGAAAAATAACCCTTAGTACATCGGACCGAGATTCAAACCCTGATGACTTAGACCATGATCTAGACTAGCTATTCGTTAGATCATGCAATCCCCGATGCCTGTGTTACGCCTCTTAGATATTATCAATACTTTAAACCTCATAATACTTTATTTACATTTAGTAGACAGTCAATGCTGACTTTACTAAAATCCTATTATTATAAAAAGAAATTTTACAGTAATGCCCAATAATTGTCAAATGTTTGTTATTCCATCAAATATTACTCATTCTTGTTATGAAATTAAGTAATTTAATTTTTAACAATATTTTTCAGAAATGTTTATTATTTCAGAAAATTAAGTTTTCCGAAACTGTACATCCCTTTTAACGTACTGGTTAGACTTTAATCCATTATCATAAGATCATCCCTGTATATTATTATTATTATCACCGCGTCTTACTACCCATTCGGGTTATACGCACTTACGCTAATGTGTAATGGTAGGGTGATTGTGAGATGAAATGGAGGACCTACATTTTAACGTGGAATACGAACCACGGTGGAGGCCTGGCATTCCCCACATTCACAAGATGTCTTGTCAGAGGTGAAAGAAAGGGTTTGGTAATCAGATAAATCTTTGCCATAACTGAGTATTGAACCCCGGCCTCCAGCACAGAAGTCTGACACCTTACCCCTAGACCGCCAGGTCACCATCCCTTTATAAAATACAAACTTATTTGCTAACTTTAGTATATAGACCTACAGTAATAAATTATTTTTTTTGTCAATACTTTCATAAAAGAATACATTTTGTGTGTTTGACACATTAAATGGTTTTTTTTATTGGATATAATAATTTAATTAACTAGCTACTAATCGTTGTCGTTAAGTAAAATATATGCAAGGAACGTTCAGATATTATCAGGCACGAGGACCAATTGATACAGTTTTAATTAACACACAAAAAAATAAGATGAGTTAAGAAACCTTGTAGGTAGTAGCGGCGTATTGCAAAGTTAATAAATAACCTACTAACCTGGTATTAAGGAAAATAATCCTTATTGTGAGAGTCAACTGTACCGAACATACCGTCATAAAGCTTTTAAAGAGGGGGGGAGGGGGTTGCTTTCTTCCCTTTTCTTGGACCACACAGGGTACCACCGTTAACGTTACGTTACAGGACAGTTAGAATTCTTGGTCCATGTTTGATGAAAAAGGACCAATGAGAATGTTTTCCTGGTAATTTGAAAAAAAAAAACTTCTTACTTTTGTCTCGTCGGGCTTGAGCCAAGGACTCTCCTGGGTCAACTCTTGGGGATCATGTTTTTGTGAATTATTTATCGACACCTTGCGTTAGCCGCACGTATAATTATCATAATAAACAATCTGGCGTGATAGTTAATAGTATTTATATTATTACACCATGTATAAATCAATTGATATTATAGATTAAAAAGTAAACATTTATTTCATGTCAACCTCATTTCATTTGCGTAATCATTACAATCATATACAGGCTGGCCTCGAAAGTGAGTGTGTTAGCTGGTGTTCGTTTATGCGCGTAGCAAAGAATTTGGTGCACGTGATCTTGGATCTAGTTATGAACCAGAATGAACCATCTAAGACACTTTCCCTAAGGTCCGTGTAGAACAAGCGTATATAGGGAGCACGGTTTAGGAAGTAAAGGAGATGATTATATAACATTTTAAATCAATGGAGTGATAATGTTTTATTTAAGACAAAGCCGAATATACACATAAGAGTATATATAAATAGGCTGTTGCTGTTGTCTATCTACTTTCGTTAGTACAAACAAGTTATACGAGACAAATTACCCCATATGGACTGAATACATTATTATTATTATTAGTACCACGTCTTACTACCCGTTGGAGTTATACGCACTGATGCTAATGCGTACTGGTAGTGTGATTGTGAGATGAAAAGGAGGACCTTCAGTTTAACGTGGAATCCGAACCACAGTGGAGGCCTGGCATTCCACACATTCACAAGTTGTGATTAATACACGTCTTGTCCGAGGTGGAGGAAGGGTTTAGCAATCAGACAAATCTGTGCCGGTACCGATAATTGAGCCCCGGACCCCCAACAAAGAAGTTTGACACCTTACCACTAGACCAGCAGGTCACGCGAATGAATACAAATAAACATATGATATGGAGAGGTTAAACAGCCTAATAAATTTTAAGCTAATGTCTGTCCAACTCTAAAGGCTTAGTTAGTAATTGGAAACAAAAGTAAAGACTGTAACTTCTCAGAGATTGAGCCAACTCTACACTGTCACAATAATAATTCATTAATAGACCTATCCGGCATAGTGGTAAGTCTAAACATCTTTAAATAATGGGAAGTGTCCCGGCTAAATTAGTACTAACTAATACGATGACAGGTGCAAGCATGGTTTCCCTAGGAGAACTACATCAACTAGCCACAGATAGCAATCTGATAGATTTAATCTAAACAGAGCCGGTCTAAGTGCTCTTTATGAAGTTACTTTTGTTATTATGGTTACAAATACAGTTAAATGGAAACAATGTATGATTATTCAAATCGTGAGCACACAAACAAGGCTAGATTGAGAGCCTTATATGTAAACGTCCAGATCAAGGCCAGGGGCAGCTGAGATAATCAACTAAACAAAGAAGAGAGTAATCCCAAGTAGGAATCCCCGAGGAACTAACAAATATAGAATGAGTTAAGTTTATTAAGAAAACATTAAAGCAAGGTAAACGTTAAGACCTCATATACTAGTCCCACAATAATTTAAGAATGCCGGCTACCCACAAAGAAATAATTAAAAACATGAGCCATACATGGCTCATATAGTGCTCCATAGGTTACCAACCAAGAAAGGCAAAGGCACATAATACGGAGAGCATAACCAACTGGAACCCATCGCCCTAAATAGATCTCCAACACAATCGTACTTAAGCCCATGCCACAAGGTCGGGGCACTTTCAAATGTCAGCAAATAGGCCGATTAATATAGGCATTAGGAAAACAAAGCTTCACTAAGCTCCACTTGAATAAATCAAATATTAACTGATTAACACTAACAGTTTTATAAGTGACATTTAACAAGTAATGCATGATAGGCTTCATTAGAACACATAGTGCCCCATTTGAAAGTTATTTAGGAAGATCTCAAACTGGGACAGCTAATTAAGCTAACTATAACATAATAGTTAAACAACACTAGCCAACACTATTAGTCCATATACGATATTTAACAAATAAAGCATGATAGGCTTCATTAGAACACATTGCACTTCATCTCTAAGTTATTTATTAAGATCGAAAATCGGAACATTAATTGATAACTAAACCATAATAATTAATTGCGACTAGCTCCATGTGCCCAGGCCAGAGCCTAAAGATCTATTTAAATTATAAGATAATTATTACATCATCCAGAGGTGGGGGTACTAGCTCCTTGGTCATGGGCGAGTGATGTAGCCACAATCTTGTGGAATCTTGACCAGGCAGGTGACGTGCAAACAGTCCCCCGTGCAGACGACCGAGAGTAAACCAGCTTACAAGTCAAATATAAATTGTAGTGAATTTTCTTTAGGCCAGGTCACCCGTATATACATATTCATCAAAATTAACACATGACTAGAAAATGGAGAGGGGGGAATGTTCGACCACTCCAATACAAGACTCATCAGAAAAGGTGCCAAGTTGGAGTGGGGTGGCTATTGTGCAGGTGCGATGCTATGTAGTTTTATAGGTGTAGACAGAGTTTGACCTTTATTATTTGGGCTGGGTCAAATCAAAACGGATGGCGTAGTGGTTCGGCATCAAGTGACGTTGAGAAGGACGCTAATACGAGTCAGACCACGATAAGTCAACTGCAGCAAATTATTTCAGATAAATTTTGCAGTATTTCTTGGTGTCGAATATGCTTGTATGTGCGGACTAAAAGATTTTAGCCAATCACAGTTAATTAAGTTAACTAGCTAGATAATGATTTGATGCTCGTGATTTTAAATTCGTCAATCACATGAAATAACTAACTAGAGAAAATTGTATGTAGTTCAGAAGCTAGTTAAATGCGTGCCAGAAATGACAAGATAAAGAACATTCTAAATTGACTAATTACGAGGAGGTTGTGATGGACAACGAGCTACTCATCAATGGGTTTCCCCTGTTGCCTTAACATCCCCACCTGCCAATAGAGTCATCGACAGGTAGAGGAAGTCCTGGCTGATTTGTTATGCGAGTTACAGGTTGTTTTCACAGACCCTTATCCTCGTTGCATGAGCTTAGCATTACATGACTTGGTACCTTTGATTTGTAGCCCGACTCAGGATGTCCACCTTGACAGAAGCGTTAATCTAGGACACCTGCGAAAGGACTGTATTGCTTTGTGAGTTACAGGCAGCATACGCTAGCCCTTATCCTCATGGAATGATGGTGAGAGATGAATGAATTCATTTGATGAGTAATGGAATGATTTTGAAGTTGTGAATGTTACCTTGTTACCTTTTACCGTTACCGTTTTACCTTGTTATCATTTACCTACTACCTTACCATTTTTTTTTATCGTGTTACCTCTTTACTCTAGCCTTGGCCGTTTATATGGTCTTTCTTCCTGCGGGTATTAACTAGTGTCCTTATGATGGGGTTTTCATGATTTACTACTTGTTCATAAAACCTGTTTCTCTTTTCATGGAAGAGTTCGGCGAGTGTCTTGCTTTTTGTCAATGAGTGTAGATGACAACGAGCTACTCATCAACCAAGAACCCAGCCACTTATCGACCAAGGACCTGGCCACTCATTAACCAAGGACCGAGCCACTCATCAACCAAGGACCGAGCCACTCATCAACCTTGGACCGAGCCGCCACTCATCAACCAAGGACCGAGCCACTCATCAACCTAAGACCAAGCCACTCATCAACCAAGAACCCAGCCACTTATCGATCAAGGACCTGGCCACTCATTAACCAAGGACCGAGGCACTCATCAACCAAGGTCCTAGCCACTCATTAACTAAAGACCGAGTCACTCATCAACCAAGGACCGAGCCACTCATCAACCTAGGATCAAGCCACTCATCAACCAAGGACCGAGCCACTCATCAACCAAGGACCGAGCAACTCATCAAACAAGGACCGTGCCACTCATCAAACAAGGACCGAGTCACTCATTAACCAAGGACCAAGCCACTCATTAAACAAGGACCGAGCCACTCATTAACCAAGGACCGATCCACTCATCAACCAAGGACCAAGCCACTCATAAACCAAGGACCGATCAACTAACTAACCAATAACCGAGCCACTCATCAAACAAGGACCAAGCCACTCATTAACCAAGGACCGAGCCACTCATTAACCAAGGACCGAGCCACTCATTAACCAAGGACCAAGTCACTCGTCAACAAAGGACCAAGCCACTCATCAAACAAGGACCAAGCCACTCATTAACCAAGGACCGAGCCACTCATCAAACAAGGACCGAGCCACTCATTAACCAAGGACCGAGCCACTCGTCAACCAAGTACCAAGCCACTCATCAACCAAGGACCTAGCCACTCATCAACCAAGGACCTAGCCACTCATTAACCAAGGACCAAGCCACTCATCAAACAAGGACCTAGCCACTCATCAACCAAGGACCGAGCCACTCATAAACCTAAGACCGAGCCACTCATAAACCAAGGACTGAGCCACTCATCAAATAAGGACCGAGCCACTCGTCAACCAAGGACCAAGCCACTCATCAAACAAGGACCAAGCCACTCATCAAACAAGGACCGATCCACTCATCAACCAAGGACCGATCCACCCATCATCTATCGACAGCTGACTTCAAGGGACAATAGCTCAGCATAGAAACAATTATTTATTTACAAAATTGGTGAATGAAACTTACGTTACAAGGACGATTATTTACGAATCTTGGAACCATGAAGCAGAATAAGCTAAATAAATAAGATATGAATTCTTTTTCTCATAATCATGTGCTTGACTTAGTCCATAATAATGCTAGGAAAGGATTTATAAATGCCTTGGAGAGAGTTAATATGCATAATATAGGTCAGAATGGCCGAATTAGGAAACAAAATAAGCCTGGAGACAGAATGACTAGGAACCAGAACCAACTATCAGCTAGTTATGATCGTGTAATAAAGGTTGGGCTGCATGAAATAGGGACTTCTAGTTTAGTGTAAATGGCGAAAGGAGTTTTGACGTCTCAAGGACACTCCAAAAAAGCTTTGAAGAAAAATACTCGTGGTGTCATATTTGAGGAAATTGAAACCAATGATTAACTGGTGAATCAATTAAGTGTCGAGGATGAGACAGAACCAGAGAAATTAGCTAAGGCACTTACTTACGCTTCAAACGACGCAGCTACCACAATAACAGACAAGCCAGTAGGTGCTAAGGGGGTGGGGGAGACAACTCCTTAATTTAGTGGAAGCCTGGCCGATATAACGTTCATGTTTGATAAATTGTAAAGGGTTATAGAATTTAATAACTTCAATTAAACTAAACAAATGAACAAATTTGGAAAAAAAGCTTAAGGGTGAGATAGCTCAACAGGCTGCAAAATTTTAATTAATTATTACAAAACAAGACAATACAATTGGGGAGCTCAGGAAAGGTCAGGAAAAAACCAATGAGATATTGGAGAGAAATCTAGAACAAGGATGGAAGCAAGTTCAAGACAGAATAAAGAAAATGAGGACATAAACAGACCAAATTCATCAAGATCAGTATAGAGTGGACAAAGAACTAGGATCACTTAAATTGAGTCATGATGTATTAGGAGGGGAACAATACTAACGAAAGAACGAGTCAGCTGAGATAAAATCCAAACAGGAAGCTATAATTGAAACCTAGTGGCAAAATAATCAAGAGATAAATACGCTGACCACACGGACTGGGACAAATGAAAATAATTAAATTTTTAGGCAGGGTCAAGCTGCTTGAGAATAGCCATGTAAGGAACACTATCTCACTAAATGAACCACTGCTTTCATCAAATAATACTTGGATGACGTCACCAGGGCAGGGAGGGATCTAGCCATGTACAAGTTATATTTACAGCGAACAATAATTGAAAATAAAACTACTAAATATTGTATTAAGAGACTGGCTGGCCTAAATACTACGAATGGGAGGGGGCCAACTATGCAACAGCAGGGAAATCCTTCCTGGGTAAATGGTGGTCGACGCACCAATAAGACATGTTCCTCCAAAGGCTCTTTAATGGGGCATACGACTCACGGCATGAAACGATGATGGATTATATACAGCGCCTAAAGAACCAAGCTGACTATTTAGAAGACCAAATAAGAGAAGTTCGTAGCCCACCTGATACAACACTTTGACTGAAAGACGCAATATTCTCGTATAATGATAGTGGCAGGGTTATCAAATCTGGCGGAGTAACTCCAAGTCACAGAGAGGTTGGATTAATGTGCGGCAGAAAGGAGCGCGAGTAATTTTACAGTTTTTATAGCATTACATTTTGTTGGCCAAAATAAATTAAATATTTCTCCAATAGCAATATAGGGTTTAGTTTTCTGCACATGCTAATATCAACATATCTTGAATATCTGTCAAACGTGTCCTGTAATTTTGTCGAAACTTTTCCTCTTTATTTAAAAGTTTTGATAAAAATTCCAGGATACCCTCGACATATATTCAAGATTTGTTGATATTAGCATGTTCAGAAAACTAAATTCTATGTTGCTATTGGAGAAATATTTAATTTATTTTGGCCAGACAATTTCAATTCTGTAAAATCTGCAAAAATACTCGCTCTCCCTTCGGCCACACCCTAACGAAATTACCAGGATAGAGCACAGTGTAGGTCATTGTGGAAGAGGGGGCCACAATATGCTCTACAACAGGGATCCCCAACCCTATGCCTGGGGGTGCCATGGTGCCCGCCGAGCCTTTTGCGCCTGCCCACCACCTTTTGACCACAGATGAAAAGTTCTTGACTTATAATTTTAATCTGTCACTCTTCCCACAAAAATCAAGCTTGTGCTTATCTCTAGGTATGCTGTTCTCAAGAAGTTGATGATTGGAAACCCCCCTCTTTACAATCCCTCTATATCATTCCTCTTTCTTTGCCGGCTCAATTTCAAAGTATACTTTATGACTTGGAACTATCATTCTACTCACTAATACCATGCTAATACTTTCTATTTCCTTTGTAAGTATCTTGACACAGGTCTACCCAGCTTTGTTGCCTGAAAAATCACAGAATAAATATATATTTTAAAAATGTACCTAAGAACCAAAATGGTGGTTAGTAGTTAAATTATTTCGTTGTGTATTTATTTTGGTCTTGTTAAAACCGTAAATAAAGCAGAATTTTTCTAATTTATTGTCATTGACCTTTGGTTTGGTAAAAACGGTTTCATTTGTTTAAATTTGCGTTATTTTATATGAGAATTTAAAAGATATTTGTTAAATTTTGAACTCAATTTTTTTTTTTAAATAATTTGAATTTTTGTGTGTATGTTATTTGCATTATGAATTATGTTCGGCTATAAATTTACCTTAAAAAAGTGATTGGTGCACGCCGCACGACAGTTATTTTTGAATGTGCTCTAAGGTACAAAAAGGTTGGGACCTCTACTCTACAAGGTCAAGGGTAACAGAGATTAATTCCAGGACAGCAGATCAAGAGCGAAGCGAACTGCCCCACATCAACAAAACGTCAACAACTTTGTCAAACCTGTAAATTGGAGGAATGACAGGAGGTGGAACCAAGATATCCCAACTGAAGGGTTGAGAACACAACCAAGACGAAATGATTTGCATCAGCACACCCCATTACTAAGGCCAGGTAAATCCCAAGGAGCTCACAATAAGCTCTAAATCTGATAATTATGTGGAACAAGGACACAAGAGCCAACTAATGAACAAAATAGTGTGCAGCAAATCAAGGTTGAAATACACGCAGCAAGCGATCTTAGAGTAATCTCAAAGTGTCCCAGTGACACCGAGTCCCTAGAAGAAACCGGTTAGGGACGAGGAAATGAAAAAAACTATTGAGGTCATCGCATCACAGTCCGAATGAGAGTATTTGTGAAATTTACATGATTAGTAAGCCAATAAGAGATGAGGAGGTTAATTCAATTTTATTTAATGATACCAAGCCAGACTTAGTATAAGAATAACTAAATAAATTGTTAGTAGACTGTCGTGCCCCGGAGATAATAGGTAGCATAGACTGAACCACTTTGAACTTTCATGTGACAGTGGGTTGGACCCCGACTCTTCCTGTAAACGGAGTCAGCCTATTATGTGCGAATGGTGTCAGAAACCTTAAGTCTCGACAACATGTGATGTTAGGAGTGCAATTTCAAAATGTGTTTATGGAAATAGTATTTTTGGTAGTACCTAATTTAAGTATTAATGACATAATTTAATCTGATTTTCCGGGGGTGAAGAGTGGCATCATTGATTATATCTCAAGAAAAGTAAAATGTGTGTAGGGGCATGATTATATTGAAGTATCCTTTACTTGAAAGGTGGGGGTAGCCAGCTTAAAACTTGAAAATTACAATATACGGAAAAGGAATTTAATAAGTAAGGTGGTTGAATGTGGTCTAAAGGGCGTTATTAAGTACAAAACTGGCAAGAGTAACTTTAAGATTCAAAAATAAATGTGTTGTTACATCGCCAGCAAAAAAAGCTGCGTGAAAGACAAGAGCACCGAACAAAAGAAATTGTTTCAAGTCCCTGCAAAGAAGAGACAGTTTTTAAAGATGGCGCGGAGAACTATAGACACACAAGCGCTACTGAAGGGATACGTTCAGGTGAATCTAGCTCAATAAAATGGGTATGGTTTAATCAAGAGGAAGATAGTGTTATAATGTCCCCGATGTATCTCGTGGAAGAATACCAAGTACAGGTGTGTTTGAAAAAAGTGACGTCTGCAGATCTACAGGTTTGGCAAGGCTTACAACACGACCGACAGCGCGGAGAAGGTGATCTTCACCCTGCACGAGCTAAAATGAAGGGAGAGGATGAAGACTCAAGTCAAAGGGCGAACAATTAAAATGGGAAATAAGATCTCGACATCTCTCTCCAGGAAACTAACAGATTATCTTCATGGTATTCTCGATCTGTCTTATCACAGGTATTTTATTTGCTGTCCAATGTTCAAGGAATTAATTGGAACTTACAAAGCAATTCGCTTAAAAGGGGTATTTTCTAAATGAAGAATCTAGTGCGATTGGAGTGAAGTGAATCGAGGGAATTTTGCGAGAACTACAAATCCCAATCAATTACAAAGATTTTTAATTTTGTGTTTGTAGTAATTTAAATTATATACAAAATATATTTATATTTAAAACAGAAATAGCTTGGGGATATATCAAGAAATAGTTTTGTTAATAGACCAATAGGATCGAAGCAAGCAGTAGTATTGCGGTGGGTTGATTATTTACAAGATACGGAAAGTATAAACCTGGAGCATTTGAACTTTTAACTATTAGTATGTGAGATGGGTAAGCTTAAACTCCCCTTACCCCGGAAAGACGTATACCTGCGAAACAGGTTTGAAGGTACAATAAAATGAACCAGTATTGACGAGACAAATGGTACAAGGGATGAAAAAAGCTTTATTTTAATTGCTGTATAGATTTTTTATGTTTCTATGTAATTATGTGGTCGAATTAATTGTATATAAATGAAAGACTGGAAGTGAAAATAGGAATTTTAATTAATATTTAAAGGTTAATTTATAATAATTATTAATGTTGTGTAAAGTGTAAAATAGAATATGTTGTAAACTTTAAATTGATGAAATTGAAAGATAAATTTTAGATATTATTCTTGTGTTTCAGAAGAGAAATTAAGGGTGCTATAAAAATGAATGTGTATACCTTACTGAATTGAATTTCACTTTGTGAATTCCGCTCGAATACAAAGTAGGTAATTTATACATCTTTTATTAACACTGTATAAGAGATAAGATGTGTTAAGTAACATTTTAGGGAGTAACCTGCTAGTCAGATAGTAATTGCTATCCCCAGTCCTTACCTAATTTGAGCTTTGTCAGAATACTCAAAATATAACATAAAAGTTATTTCAAGTATAATGTTTTGTTGTTCCCTCTTTAGACCACACAGGCATGGACAGGGGGGAGTTTGTCAACGGTACAAGAGAACAATTAATTGACCCATGTTTTAGAAGGTGACCAATAAGAGTGTTTTATTGTATTTTATGTTTTCTGGAAACTTCTATGTGTAATGTTTGAATTAGTATTGCAACCAGGAAGTGAGACTCACTAGTGGATTTGTTGTTGGACTGGTAGATTATGAGAAGATTTAGAATAATCCCAAGTCAAGGAATCGTGTTCATTTATTTTCACGTGGGCTGAACAAATAGCACATGAATAATGTACCTTCGCAATTAATATTTAATTAACCTAATAATTGATAAATCTAATGACAGCCACTCTAAAATTATAATTTACAAGTATCACATATTAACTTAAACAATAGAAATAATTTAGTGGATTAAAATGACATAATATATTTTTAATATATAGTGTTTTATTAATTTAATCAACACAACGCATCCACTATACAATCTCTACAAGCTATAATTAAAGAAATTAAACACTGATTCCGCGTCAACCTCACTTCTCACATCAGAGAGTGGTATAAAGGCTAGCCGCGGAGGTGTTGGCTGCAGTTTGTGACCGTTTTGGCAGGTACAGTAGCCCCATGACTTCTTTGGTGTTGACTGACAGCTCACAGCTGACAATTGATGGCTTTGAAAAGTTACCAGACCAAATTATGTATCCCTACGCCGAACCATATTATCTGCAAAAACATGTGTTAGCAGCTGTCACTTCTGACAGTCAAAATTTAGGTATATACCTAAATTTTGACTGTAAGAAGTCATCTTTGAGCTGTCAGTCAGCACCAAAGAAGCCATGGGGCTACTGTAGCAATATTTGTCATTCCATCTTGCTGGACATTGTAACAAATGACAAGAAAAAAATTTCAGCGTTATTGGATCTCTATCTAGCTTCTCCTATATATTGTTTAAGTGTAAACGTAATAATAAATACATGGGTTATTCAATATAAATTTTGAAAATCTAGGTATTAAATTGGTAGTTCTTGAGTAACAGATGCCCCATTATTTATCTTGGAACTTTGTGATAAAATAAGAATTATTCTCAAATTTTTCCACCCTTCTTTCCTATTAAAGTCCATTGCATCAACTTTATAAATAGGACGTCACTATGAAAAATAAATGTTCATATTCCAGCCTTATATACATCAATATTATCTTATTATTTTTAGATTATTAAGATCATTTGTCTTTAGATCTAATTATATGTTTGTATATTTTTCAAAGATATAGAGGTTTTTGACAACAAATTTTATATTTATATCTGTACACGTTTTTATACAATTTATCTTAGACAAATAAAATTTTAAAATATAAATTGAATACTTGTGGTTTTTGGATTCTAATATTATTGAGCTAGAGTAAAAATACTTTTATAACCTTCCCAAATGATGGCATCGAATATTTTGACTATGGCTAATATATTTTTTTCTATTTGTAAATAAAGTATTTGATTGTTTTCACAAAAACATATGGACACACTAAAACAGTGAGATTTTGTTATCTGAATGGGAGAGAAGATTCTGTATTTACTATCACATATTTATAAGTGAAATCAAGAGGGTTTCAGACGGCATGTTTGTCAGATACTATCGTTACCTATAAAATAATAATAATAGTGATAATAAAACACCACTCGCCGGTTATAGCACCGTCGGTTACGACATCATTTCGAATATGGACCTAAAATGAAAGATTAAGTTTGAGAAGTTAATAACGTCAAAAAATAAGATCCAAGAAACATAATTATCCTCCCATGAAACTTAATAAAATAATACTGTATTTTTAAATATGTGATTAAATCAATTTGTTTAGTATTTTCATGGTGAGTTACAGTGTTGTTTGCAGGAAAATTGAAGAAATTTCAATAATCGTGTTTGTAAATACAGTGCATATAAACATTATTTGTTTCATCAGTCAATACCTGTAATCTGCTTGTATTTGCGCTTGCCATGATTAGCGTGCTCAGTAGTAAAACGCTTTAAGAGGGCTATTAAATAATCAATATTTTTGAAAATAATTGATTCATTGTGTACAGTGCGGCTGTCTTCCAGAACGGGTCCACAGACAAATAATAGAAATACCTCTCAACATTACAAGGATTTAGCTGCGCTCCTTTTGCCAGCTTGAGTCCTTCAACACTGGGCTTCGCTAGTGTCACTGTAGTGTCACTGCTGGGTGATAATGTGTTTGATAATAACTAATTTAATATTAAACGCTAATAGCTAGTTTTAATTAATTCATTATTTCTATATTTATAATTTAATTTCACTGCCAAAACTCATATATAGAATGGTCGTATGGATACAGTTTTACCATTAGATAGACAAAGAATATGCCAACACACATAATATCAGCTGTCATGAAAACCACAAGTCGTTGTGGTTTATATGAAAAAAATATATACAAATTATTTACTTTATTTTAATTCATAATATACATATAAGTAAATAAATTAATGTAAAGTTTAAAAAATATGTTTACTTATAAGCATTACCTTTATAGATCTACTAACATAATCAATGTAACTTATTCACTTTTTTAACAAAATTTGTATTTAAAAATATCGAATAGAAAATGTATCAAATAAACCTTCTTCGTCAATGATTCTGCTACTAATGGGTCGATGAAAGTAAGCAATTCACTGCTCGATGCTTGAAGAGATAAAAAGTGAATCTTATATATATACATTATACATATATATATATATATATATATATATGTGTGTGTGTGTGTGTGTGTGTGTGTGTGGTGTGCGCGCGTGTATGGTCTACATTACTCTCAGCTCATTGGTGGGAAGATTAGCCGATACTTATCTAGTGGACGCCACAATATACTGATCGTATATCCTTTACGTGGAGACTCTTCCTATGTCTCTTTATGATGAGTTTATTATAGTGAGTCTGAGGGTGTGGGAACAGTATAAATTCTTAACCTCACCCTTAGGTTGGTAGCCAGATGCGATGTCATTATACTATGAGGGGTCAGTTGGCCTAATGATGACAAATCTAGCATAAATACAAACTATAACAAACGCCAAATTAATTTGAAATGCGTTTGGCAATGCAACGTGAGATAATTAAATTAAACTGGCTCTACGTAAGCACACGGGGATGTAATAATAATAATAATATTATATACATTCAATAGTCTTACTGTTAGATTAATTTATGGTACACAACACAGAATATCAGTCTATTTTATCTTCACATTGAGACATTTTCTAAAAACTTGTAGTATTTGAGAAACGAAATTATATACAGCGTCGCAAAAACACTCCACCAAGTATAATTTATTGACTAATATACAATGTTATATAAACATTTAGACAAGAGTAACATATCCATCCACCAAAAAACATTTCATTCAATTTTACATTTCAAAGATCACCTTAAAGGTTATCAGAGGTGTTGGAACGTTTTGTCCATAGGGGGGGCCAAAACAATAATCTCTAAACACCCAACCGAATCAAAATTATATATATTTTTGGATTACATGGATGCGTTGAAATTTTGATGATCTATTGTTTGCTTTGTTTAATATATGACATGAGCTAACAAAAATATTTTGACACTAGTATAACACAATCTTTAAGTAGAAATAATTAATTACTTTCAGCAAGAAAAAAATTAACGTTTAAAACCTTAAACTGTCCAACTTATTATAATTTACACAAAATTATACACTTCACTTTACAAAGGATACACCGGTACAGGTAATTTAAATATTATTTTCCCAAGTAAAATAATCAAAAAACTCAAAACTCATTTAAAAATTAAATTTAGGCATCAAATCAAAAGTTAAATCAAGATAAATAATGTTTTAGAGTATTTTAAATTATAGCATCATCAAGAGTGGCAAAAAATGATTTCTCAAAAGTGTAAATATCCAGAAAGTAAAAAACCTTATAAAAATAACGTTCATATCATCACCGTTCACAAACAAATAATAAGTATTAATTATTAATAAAAAAATTTAAAAATGTATAATTTTTCAAATAAAAGGATTTTGTATTTATTTCTAGTGATAAACTCTTTCATCGTGAAGTCAATAGTCAATACTGATGTTATAAAGTTCCTCTCTGTACGTGTATCGTAAAGCAAAGTCCAGACTAGCGAGCTGAGCCTCGTTAACGTTGGATTAATGGGTTCATAGGAATGCTTGCAGCAACCCAGTGAATGTCGGTATTTAGACGAACATCAAAGGACGTTACGAGGTTCGGCTCAAAACACTTTAGACGGCACCGCGAATCGACCCTCGAGCCGAACCACTTACAGTTATATCCTACCACACGCACTTGAAATATTAGCTGAGCTGTTGCGTATCGTACATTTTACTACACCTTGAAATTTAGTTTGAAACTACTATTTTTTGTAAATTTACATATTATCTTTTAACTGCGTTTTCATTTTATATTTGATTAGGCCGAGGGAAATATAGATAAATTAATTTAATCTTTAAAGGTCCAATAGTATATTAAAAACCATATTTACAGTTACGTGATTATTCGCGTGCTATAACCAGTACAACGATGGTAAAAATCATTCTTAAAAAGTTTGTTTCACACTAAAAATAAGTTTGAAAGTGCCACTCGGGAGGTAGGGGTGAACAAAGAATAGACTATCACTATAGGTAGATTTTGTGGGTAAATATGTCCCGGCCCACTTCAAACTCGAGTTAGACCGGCATGCTAAAGGCAGGAAATCATGGTTCGAATCTTGGTTGGGTTTATTGAGGGTGGTTTTACCTATATAGATTTCCACTATTTTTCCACGAAAATACGGGTGTATTACCTCTCAAATGCTTCCTTCTTCATTACTACCCCATACGATTAATTATCATATACTTTAGTAAACATAAATATATATTCTGTTAAGATACCTTAAATGGGTATTTTAGACTGGTATAAGAGTCACCGATTGTTAAAAAAAAAATGTAATGTTATTGCGAGTCTTTCTTGCACACTTTTGGATTCTTTAAATCGTGAACTTTTTTTTTTGCACTTTTAGCCAACCAAAATAATTAGATACTTAATCATTTGGTGACATTCGAGCTATGTTCGTGTATTGGCCTGTAATTTCTTGAAATTTAGGTCAGGGGAACAAACTATTTCCACTATATTCCATTCTCCTTAAGTACATTTGAGTTTACCAGCATCACCAATATTGTATTTTTTTTTTCTTTGTTACAAGGGATGGATAAATAATACCACGGCATCAAATTTTAATTTTTACCTGTTTATTGCGTGTATCATCCAAAGAGGTACATAGCTTATTGAAGTAAAATATGGCTCGCAGGAATGTCGAGGTTCGGCTCAAGGCTCGGCTCCCTATTCTGGACTCAGTTTAGGATGTTTCAGTCTATTTTGTTCCGTTACCCTATCATCTATCTTCCAGCCAACCAACTAATGTAGGCAACTACGGTGGGCCCAGTGGCTCACAAAGCTAATAATTGTCTTACTGGATCATCGCAGTCATTTACACGCGCAATGAATTTGATCGCATAAGTTCGCAACTGAGTATCAACATTATCATTTTGATGTGAAACTATTGTGCAGCATTAGAACATTATAAAATAATAATTATTTGCTCCCCTTTACGCCTTTCCGTTGTATGCAAGGAGGGCTAATAGCCCCATGGTCCTCCCTCCCTCACCACCCACCCCCTTTTCAACGCCTATGAAGGTTATATATCTGCTCATAGCTCAATTTTTGATTTTATAAACATAAATTCACAATATAAGTTTTTATTTTTATTAGTACTGCAACTTTATAAAAATGTTAATTTGTTTCTTAAATGGTGTGGAATTATGGTAGAAATTAAATATTTATAGCTGTGTGAATTAACCTCAAAATCATTAATAAATTAAAATCAGAGCTTCCATTTTGTTAGTGATGTGCCTACAGTAGTCCCATGAATACTTTGGTGCTGACTGACAGCTCACAGATAACTTCTGACAGTCAACATTAAGGTATATACCTAAATTTTGACTGCCAGAAGTGACAGTTGCTAAACACATGTTTTTGAAGATCATCTGGTTTGACATAGGGATATATAATTTGGTATGGTAGCTTTTCAAAGCTGTCAGTCAACACCAAAGAAGTCATGGGGCTACTGTAGATACAACATTTAAATAAAAAATCGTTAAATAATATTTCAAGAAAAACACATTTTTCTAATCTTTGGCCTTACGTAAACTAACCTGATATTAGGGTTAATTATATAAATCCAAAAACCACTCCGGTGACATCTTGTAAACCCTAGATACCTAGTTTCAGCCCGATCGTTAAAACTGTTTTGGCTCCAGCCCAAGATAAAGACATAAAGACAGATTGATGGCATCATGAAAACTACTTTTTTGGTTACAGCTAGACTTGAAACGTCAAAGTTTACCACACTCACGAGCTCAAACTTTGTTTTCGACATTCACAATACTTCTCTTTCCAAGGGGTCAAGGATTGAAAGAAACACGCCAGTGCTGTTTTATGTATATACAAAAAGTGAGTTTAATACATGTTTAATGTCGTTATTTTTCTTCACATGTACGTATGGTAACACAGTTAGATACTGTAAGATGATAAGATAATGAGAAATAGAAAGCTTTTCGGAATAAATCAATAAGCAAATACACAAATGATTGTATTTTGTAAGTAAATCTAAGTACGAAACACCATTAAACATAAAATATACTTACTTAAATCATTAGTGGAAAAAAAAAAATGGTTGCTCAAAATAATTTTTATTTATATAATCAGTTAAACAACAAATTATGTAGTTTTTCAAAAGCTTTCCAACAAAAATAGTCAACACAAACATTGTTTTTTTAAAAAAAATTGTGGATTCTGATTAAAAAAAACTTGATGTGGCAACTAGTGCAATTCACACCATTTAAACATTGTTATTTAAACTTTCATTTGCTTCAGTGGCCACATGGTTAAAGCGGTCACTCTTATGTTAGATTGGACTACCAATGACAGGTAGATCAGGGTCCGAAATTTGGTCGCATGTACTTAGGGTGTTGTTTAGAAAATTGACACTACTTTAAAGAAAATGTGGATACACTCCCTCTACTTTCAACCCTAATCCATTAGAGTAATTATTACAAAATCGTTTAACCTGAAGCGTTAGTAAGATAAGGTGTTTAGATAAAAAGTGCTTTCTCACACTATTACATTTACTACGCTTATTGGTTACTGAATTGTGTGTTTATTTGAACACAATAATGTACACAAGTTACATTCAGGGAGAGAAACCTTAGGAATTGCTCTTAATTTGGTTTAATTTAAAATTAAATTGTTACTTTTCACGAAATAAAATGCAGTAAACCACGAAGACACCTAGACAGTCCTGACCCTATATTTAATTAAAATGGAAAGGTATTTTTAAAGTATATTTAATGCTACATATAGATGGGCGGCTGTGTAGTCGCATATTATAATACTATTTTAAATTTATCATTATAGTTTATAATCAAGTGAGTTGATGGATGGTGTTAAGGGGTCGAAGTAATCTATATAACTAAAATTAAATTTCATGATTTAAACATATCAAACAATATATTAATATTCTCCTTTTTATTAGCACCAAGTCTTACTACTGGTTCGGGCTAAATGCTTATGTAATAATTACTCTAATGTGTTAGGGATTAGAAGGTTTAATACGGAGGAAGTGCACACACATTTTCGTGGAGGTAGAATGATAATCCAATTAGTAAAATCCACCCTGAGTGAAACCGACCGTGTCTAATCCCACTTTCCCCAGCATCGGCAGTTTAATTCATTGCCAGGGGAGTACTTTAGATGATGAGACCACAGAAAAAGGTTATAATATTATTTTTGTGTAAAAAATGAAAATTTACCCATATATGTGTGTCATTAATTCTCCATGCAGAGTAATACGTCCAAGTCAAACAGAAAGAAAAGACAACTTTCTAAAATACACTTTCATATTCATATAAGGGTTTCTTTGTATTCATCCAAACTCTAGAAATCTAATTATATATATATATATATGTGTGTGTGTGTGTGTGTGTGTGTGTGTGTGTGTGTGTGTGAATAAAGGGGACCTGGTGGTCTAGGGGTAAGGTGTCAGACATTTTTGTTAGGGGTCTGGGGTAAAAATCCATGTCCCGGCACAGATTTATCTGATTGACAAACTCTTCCTTCACCTCTGGAAAATGTGTGGTTTCCTGCTATGTGAATTTGTGGAATTCCAGGCCCATATCGTGGTTCGTAGCCCACGCTAAACTGTATACCTCCTCTGTTTACAGCCATCATCATTCTCACTTATCACTCTACCATCTGGAAGCGAAAATAACTCACCATCTGGGGACAGTTGAATTCGTCTTAATTTTGTCCGCACTTCAGATCTCAATTTATTCATAAACCAGGAACGCAGAGGTAAAATAGGGTGGAATGGCATGATTTAGAGATTAACCCAACCCATATATACATGAATAAACAATGAACAATCTAAATAAGGCAAATATAGTTATTATCAGTTTCCGGAATCTTACCACCTGCCTCGGATACCTGCATATACACTCTAACAAGTTAAGTATGAGAAATATATAGATTTGAGGAAATGTATAAGCACTTGCGTGAATAGCTAATGGGAAGTTATTCATGAAAATACATAACTAATTACACCAGGCTGGAATAAAAGAAGGAACTTCTTATTTCTTGGATACCAGAATATACTATATGTTTCCATAAATATGGGCTTTGTTCTATACATTTAATTATTAGGAAGCAGAATATTAGTCTAAATATAGGTAAACACCATCAAATGACTTGTACTTTAAATTTTAACCAACTTCTGCTTAGTCATTTTATATAAGATACAACCTTAGTACATTACCTTGAGATAAACTTGCTATGAATTAAAACTGGAAATTACATAACACAGTTAAATATTTTTAAATTCACACATTTTATATCACACCTAATTTTAAGTATTTTTAACTATAGGATAGCAGAGAAATAATCTACACTCTGATAACTGCTTTATTATCTAGAATATGATTTGTCCATATATATGTGAATGTATAAACATTAAATTGCTTTTGTAGCTTTTCGTTCCACTAGTTTAGATCTTCTATCCAACTCTAATGTTTATTTCCAGTAGAGTGAAATAAAGCTGTATTATTCCATAAAAATCTTGAAATTGATTAGAAATACCATTACAACCGACTTTGAAGAAAAATTGCAGTGACATTTATAAAAATATTTCATTTTTAAATTCTACAACTACTACCAGTTTGGTACAAGAGCTCGTAGTTTTGTTTTACGATAATTTATGGGAGGTCCATGGCGTCTTCTATTGTGTGTGTTTCTATTCTTAGTTAAATAAGTTAAAAGCTTTGATCGCTCGACACTTAATATAAGAATTTCCGCAAGAAAAGCTATGGTGGAAATCGCTACGCATTAAAAAAAACATCCAAAAAGCTCATACAAGATGAGAAATTGTCATAAATGATGGGTCGTTGGTTTCGTGCATTTACTCAGCTACGTTGTACTTTATAGAAACACTCCTTATGTCTGCCCACCACTTGAATATAAGTCCTGACACTCTTACCCTAGTAATGCCATTGTCAAACGACTGTAATAGTAAACTGCCTTTTCTCAAAGCCATATTAAGTTCTACAGATATGACTATCTCATTCAATACGTTTATAAGTGGACGACAATTACCCATGAGTTCGGAATTCATTTTATACTCAACGCCAAATTTTTCCGCTACACCTGCAAAGTTGTGTTCATATGCCACATGATATGAACAATTGATAGAAGCTTCACATCTTTCGAAAAATTTGATACAATCTCTTCTCTACTGGAATTCAAAACATTTGCAAATAATTGATGAAGGCATATCCTTAAATTTGATTGTAGGATACCTTCCAAAGAGGTTATTTTTGGTTAATAAGTAATGTTAGTTAAAACACTAATAAGAGTGGACTGGTAAGCAGTGTCGATATAAATAAAATAGAGCAGACCCATTATGTAGAAGACACGCAAAAACAGGGTAACTAGGTGCCTAAAAACAGATTTGTTAATAATCGTAGAGAACACGTTGAAAATACTACTTCCAAAACTAGAATAAGTTTGATGTTAACTCAAGGGCAAAAGGACAAAAGATACTCGTAAAAATCCTCTGCTACCCAGTACTCAAAAGGCTGCTACTCCATTCAAAATTGATAAAATGACGCCAAGACACATACCTCGGGTGAAGATAATTACTATACTTTGCCATTTTGGAACGGGCCTTGGAGCTGGTACTATCCAAATGCCATTTTCTTTCAGGTAAGTTTTTATGAATTTGACATTAACACTCTGGTTTTCCGGTATTGTAAATACCGTTGTAGTAAAGTCAGACTTTAAGTTCATTACATAAGGCACTTTATATTGATAAGCAGAAAACCTATAAATAATAGTTCCATTCAATTTCTTAATAGTGTACGTAATAAATTGATTTCCAGTCCATCCTTAAATAAATATTATTATTATTATTATTATTATTAGCACCGCGTCTTACTACCCGTTCGGGTTATACGCACCTTAAATAAAGAGTGATTGGAAATATTCACTCCTATATATTTGTGAGTGATTTCAAAAGAAGGAGCATGGCCCATGATAGGTTGTAAAACAAATGGGGCATAGGGATGTACAGAGGCAATTATGGGACAACCTCTAAGATCCTTCAAACCCTTGTTAGGATAAATTTTGTTATTATAGAAATATCCACCACTTTCCTTAAACCAAGTGTTAATTATGTCAGCTCTTGCGATTTTCTTTGGCAATTTTCCAGCGACGAGTCAGGAAACCATTTGTAAACATTCCAAATACTGTCCGTGGCTTAAGTTTGATATAAATTTGTCAGTCTACATATTAGAACTATAGCATTTACTATTTGAAACTTCCATACTTGTATGATTGTGTCTAAAGCCCAGTTTGCTTCTTGATATCTGTCCATCAAATGACTTGTAATTGAGACGATGATCCACCGTGATTGATAATTGGACACACTACGCCTACTTAAAACCTTCAATTGTCTTCCTATCGTTAGTAGTTGGTAATCAAGATCACCACTTGGAACAATAATGTGACTAGAAACAAATTTATGCTGCCCATTTGTTTTATTGAACCTTACGTATGGCCTACGAGGTCTTGTGAGCAGTACAGGGTATCGATTTAAGGAATGCTGCTAGCCTAGAATGACGTTGGTCCATAAATCTTAATCTGGCACATATGTGTCTCCGCTAATTTTTAATTGCAATGTTATTGTTCGTTTTAAATCACTGTTGTTGGTCAAGGAGATGTTGTCGAAGTTGTCGTTTAAAAAACCATCCGTGATTTGCTGTCAACTAGGGAGTTCCCCGCAATGGTCGATATGGATTTTTTCAGCTGATCAAGATCTTGGTTGATAGGTGCACAAATGCAGACATATTCACACACGAATAAAACTAGGATAAATTCAATTTCTAAGTTCCATGATTTATACCTGTTGAAAATAAATGTGTTGTATTTTCCATTTCTGAATATATTATTTTAATAGTTGTTTAAGGACAATATTTAAATAAAGTTTTAGTTGTTTTCATTTATCTTATTATTTTTGTATGTATTTGAAACAATAAATATTTTTAACTTAAAACAAAATAATATTAGTGTTATTGTTATTTGAAATAAATATATTACTATTCAGATACGTGGTAATACAGATCTTGTTATATCTTTTCAAAAGAATCATTTAGAACATAATAACTAGGTCTGATTGTAATCTAATGATTAAATTTTATTTATTTAATTTGAAAATATCTGCTTAAACTTAATCAAAGCATGTAAATATCTAACGATGCACACGAATTTCGGGACAGCTCTTCTGTGCTCGGTATACCCTTAAATGAAGTGCGGAGTAATATTTAGATTCATAATGACTTTGTTCAATATATAACATAAAGGTTGGGCTACTTTAGTCTATGTTAGGTTGGATTAGGTTAAATTGGGTTAAGTTAAGTTATGTTATGGCTAGGCTAGGTTATGTTAGGTTTTTGGCTAGGAGTTGAATGTGATAGAAGGTTGTTCCACAATTCGGATGGCAGCTACGTTATAAATCAAATCGAGTGGGCCCTAATTTAATGTCTACTTACAGGTATATCTTATTCAGCAATTATATTACACCCATATTTAATAGTAGCACCCATACATAAAAATATATAACAATTAATTTATTTTTCGAGAAAGCAATTGCCATTTAATTTGTTACTTACGAATCACTAGATAAAGTTATTTAAATTTTAAAAAAATGATATTTTTATATTAGGTCTTTTACACTTCATCTGATGAGAGTATTAAACATCCTGAATAAATTTGATTTTTTCTTTAGCAATATATATATTTATGTGAATATATTTTTATATAGAAATCGAATTACTGATTACTAAAATACACCAGAGCCATTAAGATCCCTGCTATGACTAACTCAACAAAACTAAACATTTTAACGCTTAGCCAGTAAAGAGATAAAAAGTGGAGATTATTAAACAATAAATATACATTTCATCTACATAACATTGCACTAAGACTAACGTAGTGCATTAGCTATCAATAAAAGTAATACAAGGACACCTCTGTATCAGAAGAATGTCCTATTCTCTTTACACATGTGCTTTTAGACTATGATCGTGATGGAATCGAGATATAATCATTTCGTGTCAAAGCAGACGAGGTATGAATGCTTTAAACATAAAATAAAGTGGGTTACGAAGTGCCAATAACCCAAAGCTCGTGGTAATAGACTAATAAAACCAACTAAAAACTATAACAACCAACACTTAGGTTTACCTATAGGCCTTCCTAACCAACTTAAACAAAATATTTCTACAGTATCATTCGTTTTAGAGCCATGTCTTATTACTCGTTAGGCCTATACACCCACATATTACTATATAAAATTAATACTTTGTGAATCATTGGAGTAAAAAATAGATTTTCAGTTGGAGTTAAAATACGCATGCATTAATTAAGCCATTGATATGTAGATAAGAAAGGTATGTGATTTGAAAGGAATATTGTAACGTTATTTGCCACCCTACCATGTATTTCTTTAAATTTTTGTAGTTTTGTAAATTGTTTTCCATTTATTTTCATTTAAAGTGATGCAGTTCAAAGTTCGTCCATAGCTTAACGCGCTGTGTTGCCGGCCTGATCAAATAATACTATTTACATCCATTCAAAATAAAACGTAATGAAGAACGTCTAACCCTATTTTGAATATTAAAATAAAGAATTTTGAGCTAAGGAAGAAGACTTACCCTTTTATTAAACATATTTATCCTTCTAAGAAGTTTGTTTACTCAGAATTCCATAGGTAGGAATGGTATATGGTAACAAGGAAACAGCTATAATAATAATAATAATAATAATAATAATAAAACATACAAAATTTCAATAATTTATTTCTTTAATTGTAATTAAAACTAGTACAATTCATTCAGTGATCCATTTCTTTTTCAATTGTTCATGTTTTATTTCAATTGTTTTTTCCTTCAACTATTGTAGAAATTTACAGTAAGCCATTGTGTTAGGTAAGGTAATGTTAATATTAACATTGTATCATACAGATCATAAGAGTGGCGCCCAATATACATTTATAATTATAATCATCTCAAGCTACCGTTATTTGTGCAAACACATATGGAAAATACTTATATTTTTATTAGAATGTTAATGTGCAATAATACAAAGATTCTGGGTTCAAATTCCATATCTAGGTGTAACTCTTTAGCAAATATTTTAATACAATTTAGATTATTATTTAAGTAATTGCTTTGAACACTTACCAGCATTTGGATATGTCATTTTGAAACTATAATTTGAAAAATGTTTCACTTATTTTTTTCTGAACAAGAATTTTAACTGCAAAATTTATCATTTTTTTACTTGATGTAGTTGATAAAAAGTATATTTCAAAGCGTTGACGAAACCAAAAAAATAATTCACGCTTAGTAAATTAAAATAAATATTGATCCTTACAAATGTATTTATAGACCAAATTCAAGTAAGGTTTTACGTCTTACTACCTGTTTGGGTAATATGTTTATGTAATAATTAGACTAATGGTTTTAAAGAAGAGGAAAGTTATATTAATAGGAAGTGTACCAGCATTTTCATTGTTATAGAGAGAGTTGAACACAATTTAAAAAAAACCACCTTCCACACCCAAACGATATTCGAACTTCGATCTCCCCGTCATCAGCAGTTTAGCCTACTGAGAGAGTAAAACTTTAGACCATGCGGAAACCAAAGTAGGTCCACAGGAAAAGCTCTGGTAATATTATTGAAATAGTATCATCTGTATCATGCTCAACCATAAAAACGAGTGCAACAACTGTATTCCAAACGTAAATTCAATTTTTAGCAAGCATAACCACAAATATACAAAACTGAGGATTCTGGAATCATTTCAGCTGTTAGTTGAATATTACTAATAACATATAAAATTTTAATCGATTATATGTTTTGCTCTATGACCTAAAAAGGTATTAGACGCTAGAACCACACAACATTTCAAATCAAGTTAATTACACGTTAAAAAAATATTCCACACATTAAAACAAACTAAATTAAATTAGCAATATTAAGCGTGTTTGTGTTGTTGATAGGTATCAAAGCAGTGTCGCCAAACTTCAGTATTCCAAACCGTTAGTAAAGACGGCCGTGGTCAAATTTCTATCACAAAATCCCGTGTAAAAACCGAGAAGAACTTAAATTATTAAAATGTTATCAATATTGACCAACACGTAGTGTGTTTTAATTTTTTTAATAATTCTTAACACAATCCTCCTATACTTGAAATATTTCTACTAAAGAAAGTTCTCAACCATTCATTTCCTGCCTGTAAGTTCCTTTAAGATATATTTGTAATGGAGGTTATTACATTCAAACCAAAATTAAGATCTGAATACCGAACAGATTGTATTAGAGTTTCTTATAGAGGCAAAGTGGGGACCGATTCATCTAAAGAAATAACAGGTCTCCATTACAAATCGAAAGACGTATGAAAAGTTTGGAATGTTTTCTCCTTTTCTTTAGAAACTCTTAAAATTTCTTGGTACAGTCTTCTCCGATATTATTATTTTCATTTTTTCTTTTTCTGACCAGTTATGTAGTCATTTCACAGTCTTCGTACACATACACTTCATTCTTTTGTAGGATGGAAAGTAAAAAATTACATACAAAACGGTGTTTCCTTTTCTGGTTTCACTTCACTGAAAATAACTTGTATTGGGGGAAATAAGGCTTATAAAAAATAAGAAGAGAGTCTGGTATCTATTTGCTTTTTCCTTTTTAACCCACATACCCTCCTCTAACCATTCTCTCAAAAAGTAGTAAAACGATCAGATTAAATACAGTGTGACGACTTTTACATGCAGAGTTCCTTTGGAGAAGATGTGGCTTTATTGTAGGATGGATAAAAGCTATGAGGAGGAAAAGCTGATCAAAGGCAGAGGACATCTACCATGATTTTTAGCAAAACGCATCCTTGCTAAGTTTGGTCATTTCCATTATAACGACATCCACATGTACAGTACATACGTAGAGCCAATACAATTTAAATGACGTTATATAGCATTGTCAAACACATTTCAAAGTTATTTGTCGTATCTTATTGTTGGTGTTTATGTTAGCTTGGTCATCCATTCTGCCAATTGGCCCGTTTGTGTAGTTACATCATATATGTCTACCAACCTATAAGCCTGGGGTTTTATTCCCGGCTGGTACCATGGATATTTTTACCAAAAGGGGAACTATAATAAAGGTCACCAGGCACTAGTTAGTTAGTTTTAAGTTAGGTTTAGAATTTATATTTGTTCTACTGCGTCATATTTACTATCATCATAGCCTCATCTTATCGGGACATGGGAAGAGCCTCCACGGAAAGGATATACGATCAGTACATTCAGGTGTCCCCTAGACTACTGTATGTGAGGATCGGATACTATTCCCAAACGCTGAGCTGAGAGTGATGTAGCCCGGACACTTGTGTGTGTGTATATATATAAAGCCTAGACTATACATTATTGAAAAAACACTCCCCCAAAAACCATATAGGGGGTCTATTAAATATTATAAACTGTTACAAAAACATTTCGAAAAGAGATACATCACTCTCAAAGAAAGAGTATATCAATCCATTTCACATTTCAAATACCCCCTTAAATAAATGGTACGATGCACAGAAAAAATTTTGCCTCCCTTTAAACTTAAAATAGAGACGTTAGTTAAAAATTAGTAAAATAGGTTAAACAATATAATATACATTGTTGAAAAAACACTCCAACAAAGATCATAAATATAATAGTATACATGCTTACAAAAACATTGAGAAAATATGACCATATAAAACCACAAGAGTTCATGACAAACAATTAAATATTTCCAAGTGTTCATAAAATATGTACATGCTTTCTTAACTATAAGACACTATTGTATTCTAAAAAGATATTACAGATATTTTTTTTTCAAAAATTTAACAATACCGGAACTTAACAAGTCTTCGTTATTTCGTATCTCTTATAGTTTCGTTGATATGATCAAAATTGGAAATGTTTGTATATTTAATATACAGATGAATACATTTTCATACGAAAAAAAAAATCCATTTGGGTTTGTAATGTTAAAATATGTTGATACAGAATTTAATAGAAATTGATCAAGTGTATTTAAAATAAAAATATATATTTTCTTTATCTTCTGCCCATTAGTAAGCCACTCTTAATATTATGGTTGGATATACAATTACAAAGATCACCTTGGAGGACCTTACAAAAAACCCAAATACTAGGTTTTGGCTTGATAAGAAAAATTGTTTCTATTCTGGTCCGAAATACAGAAATAAAAAAAGTAACAAACAGACGGCCTCATGAAAACCACTTTTCATATTCAAGAGGTCATGAAACGTAGACATTTATCAAATTTTGAGTTACGTCATTTTCTAGACATTACAATACTTCTATCTCTGAGGGGTGAAGGAAAAGTAAAGAACACGACAGTGGTAATACATACAAAACACTAGGGGATAATATATAATGTACTTAATATGGTTTGTTTAAGCCATATATATGTGTTATAGCACATTAAGATACTGTGATATGATGAGATAATGGGAAATAGAAAGCTTTTCTGAATCAACCACTAAACAAAACTACAAATGAATGTATTTTGTAAGTAAGTGAGGCACAATGTACTAACTCGCTTTGTACTGAATTAAATCACTATTGAAAAAAAAAATTTGTTACCCAAAATATGTTTTATTTATTGAATCAATGAATAAAAATATTATAAGTTTTTTTTAAGGGATTTCAAAATAAATGAATATTATTTGTATTATATGCACACACATTCTTAATTATATTTACAAAATTGTTGTTTACAAGATAAACTCGATGTTGCAACTAGTGCAATTCACACAATTTAAATACTAATATTTGAACTTGCATCTGCTTTTGTGGAGGCAAGGTTTAAAGCGTCACTAATATTAGATTAGACCACCATTGACAGGGTGCTTGGGGTTCAACTCTCGGTCTATTTTATTGAGGATGGATTTTTCAAAATGTTTTTATACCCTCCTTTAACGCAATTGCGAGTACACTCACTCTACATTCATCCTTTCTCATCACTAACAAATTATAGTAAGTATTTCTTATGCGTTTAACCTAAAGATTTAGTAAGATGCAGTGCTTCGAAAAAAAACCTTTTCACACCCACCTACACTTACGACTTCTTTTGGTAAATGAATTATCGTGTGTTTATTTTATCACAATAATGTACATAAGTTATATTCAAGAAGAGGAAAAGAAGGAATAATTCTTAACTTTGGTTTAATTTAAAATTCACTTATTGTTCTCATTGAATAAAATACAATAAACCACAAAAGCGCCCTGCATATATCCGATCTTTATTAAATTGAAATGAAAAATTAGCTTTAAAACATATTAAATGGAAGAGACAGGTGGGCGGCTATATAATCTTATATTATCATAATAGTTTGTAATAAATCATTAAAGTTTATTATCAAGTAAGTTGATTGAGGATATTAGGGGCTGTATTACCTGGGGCGTATACTAAATGTGCAATCCAAAAAGTAAGTATTATCCATTTAATTGAAATTAAACTCTACCAAAAATTATCAATTAAATAAAGCTATGCTCTATTTTTTTAAACATGTATCTTACTAATCTTTCGGGTTATACGTCTATGTACAAATTACTATAATGTGTTAAAGATTAGGAATTTTTAATCTAGAAGAAGTTTACACACATTAACATGGAAGAAGATTGGGAATCCATTTAGGCAATCAGCACTACCAACCGGGTTGAAACCCTGTATAACCGTCTTCGGCATGTGAGTCTGTTTCGAGAATAGCGCCTTAGACCATCTGTCCACTGAAACGGGTTATGCTTCACGCAACATAATCAATCGTCCAAGTCTAACAGAAAGCAAAGACAGTGTGTTTATAAAACATTTTCAAATGTGTAAATGGATTAATCTATCTCTATATAAATCGAATAATCTATAATATATATTAGATAGGCCTAGATAAATAAACAACGAAAAATATAAATAATAAGTCAAATTTAGTGTATCTTTCGGTGCCCTGCATCTTAAAACCTGCCTGGAATACTCACAAATACGCACTAAAAAGTTAAGTATGTGTAATGTATATATTTGAGGAAACTTACAAGCACTTTCATGAAGGGGGAATGGTAAATAATTCGTGAAAATATATTTCTCACTAAGCCAGGTAAGAATTAAGAGGAGAAACATCTTGTTTATTGTTAACTAAACTAGGCTGCACGTTCCCATAGATTCTTGTTTTAGTGCTCTTAGTTTAATCTTAACAATATATAATTATAGGCTAAATATATCTAACTGCCATCAAAAGGCTTGTACTTTATATTTAAACAACTTTAGTTAAGTAATTGGATGTAAAATACAAACAATGGTCTTATATTACTTCATCATAAGCATTTTGAGAATTGAAACTAAACAAAACGTAACCTATTGATATTTTTTAAGTTTACACACTTTTATGTAAGGCCTAGTCTTCGTTTTTTAATGTATAAGATAGCAAGGCAATAGTTTATAATTTGAGTACAGCTTTGTCACCTAAAATATGATTTGTAAATGTATTTTTGAAAATGAAAAACTATAAACCACTTTTATAGCTTTCCGAACCAGATTTTTCAAATCGTCAATCTAACAAAAATAGTTATTTATGTATTGTGCATTAGAATACAGCTGAACCCAATATATGCATAACTAGACGGGGTTTATAAAAATTACAGTTAAAACAAATATAATAAAAATTGCTTAGTCATTTATCAAAAGACCCATTTTACTTATTTACAAATCCTACCAGTTAGCTACAAGAGCTTGACTTTTTTTATGTCGATAATTTACGGTAAGTCCATGGCGTCTTCTTTTGTTGGAGTGTGTATTTTTACATCTAGTGAAATCATTTAAAACGTTTGATCTAACGACAAAAAATACCATAATCTCCGCCAAAAAAGCTATGGTGGAAAAAGCTAGACATAGAAAAAGCATCCAAAATGATCCTTCAAGATGAGAAATTTTCAACACTGTTGGATCGTTATTTTCTTGTGTCTTCTCAGCTAAGCTGTACTTTATAGAAACACTCCTTATGTCTGCCCACCACTTGAATATAAGTCCTGACTCTATTACACTTGTAATGCTATTGTCAAAAGACTGTAATAATAAACTGCCCTTTCTCAAAGCCATCTTAACATCCGCTGACATGAGTATTTCTTTCAATATATTCATAAGTGGGCGACCATTACTCATGAATTCGGAATACATTTTATACTCTACGCCAAATTTTCCCGCTACAGCCGCAAAGTTTTGTCCAAATGCCACATGTTGTGAACAATTGTCAGAAGCTTCACATCTTTCCAAAAGTTTAATAAACTTTTCTTCTCCACTGGAGTTCAAAATATTTTGTACACCTTTAGGAAGACATATCCTTAAATTGGACTGTAGTATACCTTCTAGAGAAGTTATTTTTGGTGAGTAAGCAGTGTGAGTTAAAACACTAATAAGTGAGGACTGGTAAGCAGTGTCGATCTCAAGACAATAGAACACCCACATTATGTAAAAGACTCGCAAAGAAGGGGTTATTGGCTGTCTCACTACAGATTCACTAAGAATTGTAGACACAATGTTGAAAAGACTGCTTCCAAAATTAGAATAAGTTTGATGTTCACTCAAGGGCAAAGGGACAAAAGATACTCCCACAAATCCTCTATTAGCCAGTACCCAGAAGGCTGCTACTCCAATCAAATTGGATAAAATTACGCCAATCCACATATTTGGAGTGAAGATGATTACAAGACTTTGCCATTTTGGAATGGGCCTTGGAGCTGGTACAATCCAGACGCCACTTTCTTTCAGGTAAGTTTTTGTTAAGTCGACATTAATACGTTGGATTTCCGGTATTGTAAATACCGTTGGTGTTACGTCAGACTTTGAGTTTATCACATCAGACACTTTATCTTGATAAGCAGAAAACCTATAAATAATAGTTCCATTCAATTTCTTAATTATTGTACGTAATAATTTGATTTCCAATCCATCCGTAAATAGAGCGTGCTTGGAAATATTCACTCCTATATATTTGTGAGCGATTTCAAAAGAAGGAGCATGGCCCATGATAGGTTGTAAAACATATGGAGGGTAGGGATATACAGAGGCAATTATGGGACAACCTCTAAGATCCTTCAAGCCCTTGTTAGGGAAAAATATATTATCATGGAAATATCCACCATTTTCTTTAAACCAAGTGTTAATTATGTCAACTCTTGATATCCTTCTTTGGCAATCTTCTAGCGACGAGTCAGGAAACCATGTGTAAACATTCCAAATATTTTCTTTGGTTTTAGTTTGATATAAATCGGTCAGTGTACACATTATAATTATAGCATTCAGTATTCTAAACTTCCATACTTGTATGATTATGTCTAAAGCCCAGTTTGCTTCTTGATATCTGTCCATCAACTGACTTGTAATTGAGACGATGATCCACCGTGATTGATAATTGGACACACTACGCATATTCGAAACATTCAATTGTCTTTCTATCGTTTGTAGTTGGTAATCAAGATCTCCATTCATAATGCTAATATGACTGGAAACCACAATTTTTTGCCCACTTGTTTTCTTGAATTTTGCGAATGTTCTCGACGGTCTTGTTAGCAGTATAGGACATCGGTTTGACGAATGATGTTCACCCAAGATGATGTTGGTCCATAAATCTGAATCTTGAATTGATGTGTTTTCGGTAATTTTTTGTCGCAGTGTTATTTTTTGATCGCGATCACTGTTATTGGTCAAGTAGATGTTGTCGTAGTTGTCATTTACAAATATCATCAGTGATTTGCTGTCTACAAGGGAATACTTTGCAATTGTTGATATACATTTGTTCAGCTGATCAATATCTTGGTTGAGTGTAACGCACACGTCTAGATACCCACACATGAATAAAGCTAATAGAAAATTTATTCCTAAGTTCCATGAGGTATATCTGTTGAAAATGGATTTGTTGTACATTAAATTTCCCAACAAAATACTGTGATAATTATTTAAAGAAACACATTTAGCCATTTTTACTTTTTTTATAAGTACTAAAATATATTTAATATCATCATCATTACTTAACAAATCAATTGTAAATTGTTAAATTTAAAAAAGAGTGTATTTCATATTGAAGTAAAATATATATATGTTTAAATCAATGGTAAAACTCATTTATTTTATTTGATTTTAAGATGAATCACTAATTTTAATTTTTTTTTATATATTTCAAATTTAAATTGACTGTCAAAACCCAATAAAAAATGGCCACATGATTCAGTTGTAGCTTTATATATACAAAGATTATACAAACACACGTAATATATAAATAATTTATTATTAGCTTTCATGAAAACCAAAAGCCGTAATGGTTTATATTACCAGTTTTTAATTTTATACATGTAAGTAAATAAAGTTTCGTAAAATTTAAAAAACATGTTTGCTTATAAACTTTAGCTTCGTAAATTTACTAACATCCTCAATGGAACTTATTCACTTTTTAATAAAATATGTATTTAAAATTAACAATTAAATAGGAAATTTATCATACACACCTTCTTCGTCAATACTTCTGCTACTAATGGGTCACAACTCGATGCTTAAAGAGATAAAAATTGGAGATTACTAAACAAGCCATATCCATTTCAACTACATGAATCAGCACTTGTGTATGCCTAGTGCATTACCTGGAAATGAAAGGTAAACCGAAAACACGCTAACATAATAAAATATAGTATGTTGGCATTCCCGTGTGCTTTTAGACTCCTAATCTTGGTGGAATCTAAATTTCTTAATAACCACTTTGTTAGATAGCAGGAGAGGTATGGGTGGTTTGGATATAATATTGTGTAATACGAGAGGTTTATAACCCTAATCGTGGTATACAAGATTAAAAACAACTAAATATTGTTTTGGATTAAATATACAAGCTATTGTATTGTATTGACGTGTCATGAACCCCCGAATCTAAAACAGTGGTTTTTGACTTTCCGTCTGTCTGTCTATATGTACCTCCAACTAGAGGCTAAACTATATACCGATCGGCCTTAAACTTGATATCTAGGGTTTTCATAGGGTTGCTCCAAGGGGTTTTTGAAATTAGATATTTAACCCTAAAATTAAAGGTATTTTACTGAGGGCAAAAAGATAAAAAGTAGATTTTCTCAAAATCGGCTGTAACGATTTTGATAAAATTTCATTTCTATACATTAATAAATATTCCAAACAAAATGGCTTCTTTCAATATTTCGGCAAAATGACATAAAGGGCTCCGGTCTGATGCATAAATTATCTTTTTTTATCATATCTCCTAAGCTATTTGAGATATGAAATTACTTATTGTTGCAAATGTGTAGGTCTTTTTATAATATAAATATTTTATTTGAAGCATATTTTTATAAAACCAATCACTTACAAGCTATATACTATTAGAATTCAAAAGATAAAAGTATTTTGACCGCAAAAGAAAATCTAACCTGAAATGTTGTTATATGTTGGCGTCTCAAGACCCCCAAACCCTAAAAAGAGGTCTTTGCAATGTCATCTGTGTGTCTCTTTAAACTTAAAATTAAGAGTAGTTTAAGAAAGGGCGAATAGAGAAAAAAAATCGATTTTCTCCAATTCGACTCTAACGATTTTGATTAAAATTCGCATCTAAGTTTTGATTAAAATTATAAATAAACTGGCTATTTTCATTTTACCATGAAAACGAATTTTAGGGTACTTTGCAGAAGCATACATTTCCATATCTCCACAACTATTTGAGATACTAAATAACTTATCATTGCAAAATTGTTGTACTATTAAAAATAAAAAAAACCTTTATATGAAATATATTTTTATAAATTCAAAAGTTTCAGAGATATTGGCAGATATATTAATAAAATTTTGTGATCTTTAGTTGTAAAGAGATACTACCAAAGTTTTAACGCAATAATGCTCCGATGCCATAGAGTAAATAAATACCACAAAGTCTCTTAAAAAAAATTCTCTACTTAAACTTTTTAGGAAAAATGTTTGTACAACAATGATTTATCTCCATTTAGGACTCGATAATTAATATTTACATTTTTTATTAGTCAAAATTTATAAATGAATATTTTAATAGCAATACAACGACATAAATATGTGCAACACCTAATAAAATGTCGAAAATGTTAACCGGAAGTCAAAATTTGAATACGTAGTGTTGACCCTTGTGGACCAAATATTAAACTTTTTTAACGGTCCAAACATACTAATTAGGACATTAGTTCTTTAAAATAAAAAGGTCAAATTTAAACCCGGGACTCAAAAAATGTTTTATATAGGTATAGTGCAATATATGCTTGGGTTTTCTAGCGTATATTATTTCGTTTGCCATATATTACGAGTTTTTTGTAAATATTTCCATTTTTAATCAATAGAACGAGAAAGTCCATGCGGAGTTCCGTACCATTTATTTATGATGGTATTATTAGAATTTTCTCCAGCTCTATTAGAAACTTCAATCATACCATTGATGCTGTGTCATTAGATAAAATAAAAAACATGGTACAGCCCAAAAAGTATTTCCAAGCAGCCATAGTGGACTCGCGTTCTAAGGGTCATCGTACAACCGTCAGAGTTAACGAGAAAAATTTGATGTTATTTTTCCTCTATTTAACTTAAGTGTAAGTCTTAGGAGGGGCGCCCATCAAATATAGTTAAAACCCACACACCCATTTTACTATATATTATATTCTAATTGTGTTATACTAGTGAATGATAAAAAGTAAAAACTTTCATACAACACAGTGTTTATTTTGTCTTGTTTAACATCACAGAATAAACTTGTTATGGATAAAAAAAAGTTTATGAAGAATAAGGTGAGAATCTGGTTCTTATTTTCTTTTTTTTTTCCTTTTTGCCGACACAACCCTGTTCTAACATTTATCTAAAATATTAATAGAGCTGCCACATTAACTACAGTGTGACGAAATTTACATTCTGATTTCGTTCTGAGAAGATTTTGGATGGTTGAACATTAGGAGGAGAAGAAAGGCGATCAATGGCAGAAGGAATTCACCATGGTCTGCAACACATTACGCCTTTGGAAAGTTTGGTCAATTCCATTATTACTACACCCACGTATGCTTACTTAGAGCCAATTTAATTTAATTACGTCACGTTACATTGCCTAACACATTTCAAATTAATTTGTTGTTTCCTATAGTTTGTGCTTGTTAATAGATTGGTCATCATTTGGCTAATTGTCCCCTCATAGTATATTGACAACGCATCTGGCTACCAACCTAAGGGCTTCAGGTTTTATTTCCAGCTGATACAATGGATATTTATCCTAAAGATCAACAGGGTTTGTTTAGTTAGATTTAAGTTAGGTTAAGAATATTACTGATCCCACACCCTCAGACTCACTATAATAACCTCATCATAGAGGGACATAGGAAGGCCTCCATTAAAAGGATATATGAACAGTATATTCTGGCGTTTATTAGATAAGTATCGGCTAATCTTCCCACAAATTAGCTGAGAGTAATGTAGACCATGCATGTGTGCGTGCACACACACACACATCTAAATGTGTATATATATATATCCAATAGTCCTATTGTTAAATTAATTTATGGTATACAACACAGAATATCAGTATATTTTATTTTCACATTGAGATATTTTATAAAAACTTAAAATTAGTAAATTTAAATTAAAACTTTTAATAAAAAAAATAATTAAAAGTTAGTTTAATACATGTTTAATGTCAAAGTTTATTGTCCACATGATTGTATGATAACACATTTAGATAATGGGAGACGACAAGATAATGTGAAATAAAAAGCTTCTCTGAATAAATCAATAAACAAATACACAAATTAGTGTATTTTGTAAGTAAATCTAAGTAGGACACACTATTAAACATAAAATATACTTACTTGGATCATTAGTGGAAAAAAATAAAAATTTATTCCTCAAAATAAATTGTATTTATAGAATCAAATAAACAACATACTATGTAGCTTTTCAAAGGCATTCTAGCTAAAAAAAAATGTAAAAAACAATTATTTTGTTTCAAAATTGTGGATTATGATTAAAAATATACTTAATGTGGAAACTAGTGCAATTCCCACGATTTAAACTTTATTAATTCAACTTTCATTTGCTTCAGTGGCCCCATGGCCACATTCTTATGCTAGATTGGACTGCCAATTACAGGTAGATCACGGTTTGAATTTCGGTCAGGTGTACTTAGGGTGGTGTTTAAAATAAATTGACATTACTTTAAGCAAATGTGGATACACTCCCTCTGCTTTCAACCTTAACACATTAAAGTATTATCACACATTCGTTTAACCTAAAGCGGTGCTTAGAAAAAAAGTGCTTTCTCATCCACTTACACTTACTACACATATTGGTTAGTGAATTGTGTGTTTATTTGAACACAATAATTTACACAAATTACATTCAAGGAGAGAAACATTAGGAATTGTTTTTAATTTGGTTTAATTTAAAATTCAATTGTTACTTCTCGCGAAATAAAATGCAATAAACCCCGAAGACACCTAGACAGTCCTGACCCTATATTAAATTAAAATGGAAAGGTAGTTTTAAAGGATATTTAATGCTACATATAGATGGGCGGCTATGTAGTTTCATATTATAATACTATTTTAAATATATCATTATAATTTATAAACAAGTGAGTTGATGGATGGTATTAAGGGGTTGGAGAAATCTATATAATTAAAATTAAATTTCATGATTCAAACATATCAAACAAAATATTAATATTCTCCTTTTTATTAACACCAAGTCTTAGTACCGGTTCGGGCTAAATGCGTATGTAATAATTACTATAATGTGTTATGGACTAGAAGGTTTAATACGGAGGAAGTGCACACACATTTTCGTGGAGGTAGAATGATAATCCAAATAGTAAAATCCACCCTGAGTGAAACCGACCGTGTCGAATCCTGCTTTCCCCGTCATCGGCAGTTTAAATCATTGCCAAGGGAACACTTTAGACCATGCGACCACAGAAAAAGGTTATAATATTATTATTGTGTCAAAAATGAAAATGTACCCATATACGTATGTCATTAATTCTCCATGCAGAGTAATACGTCCAAGTCAAACAGAAAGAAAAGACAACTTTTTACTATAAACTTTCATATTCATATAAGGGTTTCTTTGTATTCATCCATAAGTCTAGAAATATAATAATATTTATTTTATTATATATGAATAAAGGGGACCCTGGTGTTCTATGGGTAAGGTATTAGACATTTGTGTTAGTGGTCTGGGGTTAAAATACCGGTCACGGCACAGACTTATCTGATTACCAAACCCTTCCTTCACCTCTGATAAGACATGTATTAATCACAACTTGTGAATGTGTGGAATGCCAGGTCTCCGCCGTGGTTTGAATTCCACGTTAAACTGTAGGTCCTCCATTTAATCTCACAATCACCCTACCATTACACATTAGCGTAAGTGTGTACAACCTGAACGGGTAGTAAGACGCGGTGTTAATAATGATACCCATATTTGTATCTTATTAATTATACATTCAACGTCATGGATCGTCCATGTAAAACAGAAAGCAAAGACAATTTTTTATAAAACCCTTTCATATTTATCAAAGGGTTTCTTAGTATTTATCCATCACTATTAAAATAGAATAATATATATTATACATATAAATAAATATTAAAAGAGATCAAGTATAAGGCAAATGTAGTTTTTTTTTACGGCATCTTGATCTTACAACCAGCCTGGGATACCTTCATACATGCTCCAACAAGCTAAGTATGAGCAATATATATAGATTTGAGTAAAACTACAAGCACTTTCGTGAAAAGAAAATGTGAAATATTTAATGAAATTACATACCTCAATAAGCCAGGTTGGAATTAAAAGCAAGAACTTCTTGTTTTTTGAATTCCAGACCAGACTACATGTTCCCATTAATATGGGCTTTGTGCTCTAAATTTAAACATTATAAGGTATAATATTAGTCTAAATAGGGTTAAACACCACCAAATAATTTATCATTAAATTTTAAACAACTTCAGCTTAACCATTTTATCGAAAATACTATTTTAATATACCACCTTGAAATAAACGTGTTAAGAATTAAAACCTAAAACTCCATAGCATAGTAGTATTATTTTTAAATTTACGCATTTTATAAAACAACTAATTTAATTATTTTAAACTATAAGATGGCAAAAAAAATCTACATTATGATGACTGCCTTATTATCTAGAATATTATCTGTGAATATAATTGTGAATGTATAACAAGTTAAGGCGGTTTGACTTTTTCATTTAGAGTGGAAATGCAGAGCCATGGGAACAAACGGTTTTCTTCAAGAATGTTTTTGGTTTTGCGATTTTCTTTTTTGGAAACGGTTCGTTAAATAATAGAAGCATATTGATAGAGTTAAACTGTCTATATACACACCTTCTCTATAATTTTAACAGTGATATAATATCGATATAATTACCTTTTTTAAAATGGGAGACTGCCGCCTTCATAACAAAATAATAGGAAAATGTAACAATTAATAAACAACGATACATTATCTTAGAAGGGGTTTTGATAATTTTAAAATGAAAATTTCAATCATTCTCGAGAAAACTAAAATTTACAAACTTATGATTTTTCCGCAAGACCGGTCCAGTAGCTAACAACATCTACAGTTTCCGTGATCCATCTGTTTTTGTTGGCGCGGAAGGATACTTTGGTCGGCTGTGAAGCCATTTCATGCCTTTCACCCTCCCACCCACCATCCCACAAAATAGGATTTAGATTTGCACTCGACAGGGCCAAGGGCCTTAAATAGCTTCTATAGTATATCGTTCCATTACTTTAAATCTTCTATCCATCCAACAATAATGTTTATTTCCAGTAGAGTGAAATAAAGTTGTATTATTCTATAAATATCTTGAAATTGATCAGAAATACCATTACAACCGACTTTGAAGAAAAATAGCAGTGACATTAATAAAAATATTCCATTTTTCAACTCTACAACTACTACCAGTTTGGTAGAAGAGCTCATCGTTTTGTTTTACGATAACTCACGGGAAGTCCATGGCATCTTCTCTTGTGTGTGTTTCTATACTTAGTTAGCTAAGTTAAAACGTTTGAGTGATCGAAACTACATATCAATATTTCCACAAGAAAAGCTATGGTGGAATTAGTTAAGCATAAAAAGAGCATCCAAAAAGTTTATAATAGATGAGAAATTGTCAACACTGTTTGATCGTCTATTTTGTTCATTTTCTCAGAAAAAACACTCCTTGTGTCTGCCCACCAGTTGATAGTAAATTCTGTTTCAAATACGCTCTTAAGGCCATTATCAAACGAATGTAATAATAAACTGCCCTTTCTCAAAGCCATCCTAACATCCACTGACATAAGTATCTCTTTCAATATGTTTATAAATGAGCGACCCTTACTCATGAATTCGGAATATCTTTTATACTCTACGCCAAATTTTCCCGCCACACCCGCAAAGTTTTGTCCAAATGCCACATGTTGTGAACAATTATTATAAGCTTCACGTCTCTCCAAAAGCTTAGTAAACTTTTCTTTTCCAGTGGAATTCAAAACATTTACTACTGTTTGAGGAATACATCTCCTTAAATTGGACTGTAATATACCTTCTAGAAAAGTTATTTTTGGTGAGTAAGCAGTGTGAGTTAAAACACTAATAAGTGAGGACTGGTAAGCAGTGTCGATCTCAATACAATAGAACACCCACATTATGTAGAAGACTCGCAAATAAGGCGTTACTGAGTGTCTCACTACGGATTTGCTAAAAATTGTAGAAACAATGTTGAAAAGACTACCTCCAAAATTAGAATAAGTTTGATGTTCACTCAAGGGCAAAAGGACAAAAGATACTCGCATAAATCATCTTTTAGCCAGTACCCAGAAGGCTGCTACTCCAATTGAATTGTATAAAATTACACCAATCCATATACCTTGATTGAAGATGACTACAAAACTTTGCCATTTTGAAATGGGCTTTGGAGCTGGTACAATCCAGACGCCACTTTCTTTCAGGTAAGTTTTTGTCAAGTCGACATTAATATGCTGGTTCTCCGATATTGTAAATACCGTTGGAGTAAAGTCAGACTTAAAGTTTATCACATCAGGCACTTTATCTTGATAAGCAGAAAACCGATAAATAATAGTTCCATTCAATTTCTTAACGATTGTATGTAATAATTTTATTTCCAATCCATCCGTAAATAGAGCGTGCTTGGAAATATTCACTTCTATATATTTGTGAGTGATTTCAAAAGAAGGTGCATGGCTCATGATAGGTTGTAAAACAAATGGATTGTAGGGATATACAGAGGCAATTATGGGACAACCTCTAAGATACGTCAAGCCCTTGTTAGGAAAAAATATATTATCATGGAAATATCCACCACTTTCCTTAAACCAAGTGTTAATTATGTCAACACATGATATCCGTCTTTGGCAATCTTCTAGCGACGAGTCAGGAAACCATGTGTAAACATTCCAAATATTTTCTGTGGTTTTAGTTTGATATAAATATGTCAGAGTACACATTAGAATTATAGTATTTACCATTCGAAACTTGGCTACTATTTCTTATGCCTAAAGCCCATCTTGCTTCTTGATATCGGTCCATCAATTGGCTTGTAATTGAGACAATGATCCATGGTGATTGATAATTGGACACACTACGCATAATCAAAACATTCAATTGCCTTTCTATTGTTTGTAGTTGGTAATCAAGATCTCCATTCAGAATGATAATATGGCTCAAAACAAATTTTTGTTGCCCATTTGTTTTATTGAACCTTACGAATGTCCTCGATGGTCTTTTGAGCAGTACAGGGCATCGGTTTAAGGAATGCTATTCACCCAGGATGATGTTGGTCCAAAAATAGGAATTTTGCACTGTTTCTTATGTAATTTTTAGTCGTAATGTTATTGTTCGATTGCGATAACTGTTGTTGGTCATGTAGATGTTGTCGTTTAAAGAAACCATAATTGATAAGTTGTCTACTAGGGAATGCTCCTCAATGGTTGGTATGCATTTGTTCATTTGATCACGATCTTGGTTGATAGTAGCATAACTGCAGAAATATCCTTACATGAATAAAACTAGGAGAAGTTTAATTCCTAAGCTCCATGATGTATACCTGTTGAAAAAAAAAGTGTCGTATTTTCCATTTCTGAACATATTATTTCAATAATTATTTAAGGATAATATTTTAAATACAATTTTACTAGTTTTCGTGTTTTTTATTTCTTTTGAAACGTATATTAAACTGTATTTATTTTGAATTTTTTTAAACTAATAAAATTGAATTTTTCATTTAAATTAAATATATAACTATTCATATAAATGGGAAAACAATTTTTTTTTGTATAAATTTAAAAATAGTCACTTAGAATTTAATAATTATTTATGATTTTAATTTTTTCATGTACTTTTTGGATTAATTTAATTTGAAAATACCTGTTAAATCTAAGTTAAAATATTTAGTATATAATAGTAATATCATTACTTACAAAATATTTACCATTTAATTTACTTGTCATAAAAGCAAATTTATCCATTTTAGTTTATATAGGTTTTTTTTATTTTAAAACTACGTTTACTTAATTTGTTAGTTACGAATCACTATATAAAGTTAGGTAAATTTAAAAATAAATAGTTTTTATATTACTACACTTCATATGAGAAGCGTAATGAACATCCAGTATAGATATTATATCTTCTTTAACAATATTTATGTATAAATATATTTTAAATATCCTTCGAATAGCTGCTCAATAACATACACCAGTGTCGTCCAGAACTCTGCTATGATTAACTCAACAAAACTAAACATTTTAACGCTTAGCATGTGAAAAGACATAAAGTGTAAAATATTGAACAATCAATATATATTCCATCTACATAACACTGCACTAAGGTTAACATAGTGCATTAGCTATCAATAAAAGTAATACAGGTACACCTTTGTGTCAGAAGAATGTCCTATTAGCTTTACACATGCGCTTTTAGACTATGATCGGGGTGGAATCGAGATTTAATAACTTTGTATCAAAGCAAAGACGGTATAGGTACTCTTAGCATTAAATAAAGTGTGTATTATCGGTGTGCCTTGTGGTAAGAGATTTAAAAAAAATTAAATACTAGAACAACAGCTTAGGTTTACCTGTAAGCCTGCCTAACTTACTTAACCCACTTTCTACTACCATCAATCTTAGCACTCCGTCTTACTACACGTTCGGTTAACACAGGCAAATATCATTAAGTAAGCTGTGTACTCTTTTAATAATCGAATTTAAAAAAATTATTTCCAGTTGGTGTTAAAATACACATACATAAATTAAGACAATGAAATTTAGATAAGAAATGTGAGTGATTTTAAAGGAATGTTAACTTCATTTTAGTGGAATGTAGGGTGGAAAACCTTTATAAAAAAATATATCCTAATACTCCCGATCTGAATTTGTAATCAGATCTCCCTGTCACTAGAATTTAGTCTAGCTCAAGAGTGACGCGTTTAAATATACGATCATAGATGTGTGTTTTACGTTTGTTGGATAATATCAATTATTATAACGTTATAGTAATAAAGATATAGTAGAAAGTCATCAATGTTTATTTTTATAAAATCCTATTATTATGTACCAAAATTTCACAATAATGCCCAATAAACGTTTAACATTTAGCAATTCGTCAATGATTAGAACTAACCGATCTCGTTATAAAAATAAATAATTTAATTCTTAACATTATTTTTCAGAAAGAATCATTATTTCAAACATAAAAAAGAATTCCAAAACCATACATCTGTTTAAAAGGTAATAGTTATACTCCAATCGATTATCATAAGAAAAGACTTTTTTTTTAATACAAACACAATTTACTAAATTTATTCCATAGTTCTACTGTTGTAATTTATGAAATTATGTTACTTAAATATCTATTAAACATTTTCATAATAAGAATACATTGTAAATGTTTGAAACATTAAAACCATTTTTTATTGGATATGATGATTTAGTTAACTAGTTACTAATCGTTGTTGTAAAGGAAAATATCTGAAAAAAAAAGTTCAGATATCGTTTAGCATGATGAACTATTTTTAATTCCGTTTAGCTAGACAATGTACCAAATACCAAGAAAAACATCTATGTCAGCGTTATTGGATCTCAATCCAGAATCTCCAATCTATTTTTGTGTGTGTAGACCTAAACATAAATAAAAAGACTACTAAATCTATAATTTTTTAAATCTAGGTTCAAATATTGTATTGAGAGACTTACAGATGCCCGATTATTTATCTTGGTTGGACATTATCTCTATTAGGACACTTTTTTTTAAATAAATTAAAACTTTTCTAAAATTGTTTCCAACTCTTAACTCCACTTCCTTCACGCCCACGTAAACCCTATGTATCAACATTACAAATAGGACGCCACTATGAAAAAATAAACTTTCACATTACAGCTTTAAATAAATTAATATTGCCTCTTTATTTTAGATTATAAAGATCATTTGTTCTTGGTTCTAATATGTTTACCTGTTTTTCAAAGTTTCCTAGATATGTAACAGATATTAAGCTTAATATTTGTACTTTTTGTAATATTTATCTTAGACAAATACTATCAAACAAAAATAGTGTGAATAAATATGATCATTTGATTTGAAATCTATTGATATAAAGTACAAATAATTTGATGAATATTTCAAAATAACCAACCGAAGATTTTGATCGTGACAAGAATTTTCTATTTTTATTTGTGGATTTTTTTTCCACAAGAACTTACAGGATCACAAATAATATAATAGGATTTTTGCAGGGAAATGTGTATGTGACTGATACATAAGATCCTATATCTACTACCAAATATTTATATTTCAAATCATGAGAGTTTCAGGTGTCACATTTTATAAATATTATAGTTACCAATTAATAATATTGTTTCACCACTGCCGGGTAATAATGCTGTCGGTCATAACATCGTCTTGGATCTACCATTTGTCTTTAAGCCCGTGACTTTGAAAGATAAAATTTATGCAGTTAGTTTTGCAAAAAAAATTAATATCCTAGAAAAATTATGCTCTCATAAAAATTATCAAAATCTACTGAATTTTAAAATATGTGATTAAATCAATTTGTTGAATATTTTTATGGGGAATTACAGTTTAGTTTCAGATTAAAATAGAAGAAGTTTCGATAATCGTATTTGTTCATAGAGTGTGTATGAAGCTTTATTTGTTTCATAAGTCACTTTACCTGTAATCTGCTTGTGTTTGCGCTTGCTATTTTATCATGCTCAGCAGTAAAATAATATTCAAGACCTATTAATTAATCACTATTTTAGAAAATAAATGAGCCTCTGATTTCATTTCGGCTGTCTTATAACATGTGTCAGATCCATACCCCAAAATCCCGTCTAAACACCGAGGAGCTGTTTAATATAGTAAAATGTATCAATGTTGACCACAAAGAAATGTGTTTGGATTTTTTTTTTTTTACTATTCTTTCAAACAGAATCCTATCCTTTCTACTAAATAAAATCTCAAAACCATTCTGTTTCCTGCTTGTAAGAACCTCTCAGATATATTTGTAATTAAGGTTATTTCACTCAAACCAGAATGCAGAGCAGGATGCCGAAGAGCTTGAACTAGAATTTTTGCAAGAAGCCAAAAAAGGCCCACCTCATTTATATGAAATAACGGGTCTCCATTACAAATGGAAAGTCGTATGAAAAGTTTGGAATGTTTTTTCCTTTCCTTTAGAAACTCTTAAAGTCTCTTCGTACAATCCTTTCCTATAATTTCCCCCCTCTCTTTCCGACCTTTTATTTAGAGTCATTTCACATTCTTCATACATACATACTTTCTTCTTTTGTGGGATGGAAAGTAAAAACCTACATACAAAACAGTGTTTCCTTTTCTTGTTTCACTTCACTAAAAATAATTTGCAATGGGGGGATACAAAGTTATGGAGAATAAGAAGAGAATCTGATATCTATTTGCTTTCTCCTTTTTACCTCCCCAAGCCTCCTCTAAACTTTCTCTAAAATATTCATAGATCTGTCGGTTTTTACATGCAGATTTCCTCAGGAGAAGATGTTGGATGTATTGTCGGGTGGTGGAAAGTGAGGAGGAGAAGAAGGGCGGTCAAGGATAGAAAGCATCCACCATGATCTCCAACAAAACGAGTCCTTGGAAAGTCCGCTCATTCCCATTATAACGACATCAACGTGTGCATGCGTAGCACCAAGTTAATGTAGTTGACGTCATGTAGCATTGCCAAACACATTCCAAAGCTATTTGACGTATCTTATAGTTTGTGTTGATGCTATGTTGGGCATCCATTAAGCTTAAAGTTAAATATATGTTACGAGGCGATACACCAATTTCTTTCTTTTATATTAAAATATAGACAATTTCTAAACTATCTTAAGATTTATAAGACTCATTAATATTCACTTTTAAAGAAACTCTTGAAAAGAAAAAATCCTCTCGTTACCAGATAACACAACATAGCTATTTAAGCTTTCAAACATCTCCATAGTTTGCTTTATATTTTATATCAAATACAATCTTTTTAAGTTTAATATCAAATACAAATATACAACAGAAAGTTTTTTGTATCTTAAATAATTGTGTAGATATGATCTAAACTTGGAAATTCCCACCTATGTAAATTACTTTCAAACTAATTTTCATGGGAATATGAGAGTTTCAATTTTTTGTGTAATGTTAAACAATGATTTGATACAAAATTTCAAATTTAATCAAAATTGTTCAAGCGGATTTGGGGAAAATTAATTTTTCATAACTTTTCCTTCAGTAAACTACCCTCAATTTTACTGTTTGATATCTTTCTTTTTTTTAATTCAAGAGGAACCTTATTAAAATTATAGATACAAGGTTTTAGCCCGATGTGTTAAATGGTTTCTACTATAGGTTGAGATACAAACTCACAATCTGAATTTATTGCGGAAACAACTTGTTCTGTTTAGTTAGGTCATGAAATGTCGATACTAACCTCAGGTTTAATTGTTGTCGACGATCACAATACTTCTTTCCCCGAAGGGTTGAGAAAATTTATTTTGGAAAGGGTCCTTGCATTTTTCAGATACTGTACAATTAACCTTTGTCAAAATATTTTAATTTCACTATCGACTATAATTAAATAAAATTAAAGTTAACACCAATTTTCCGTAGAAAAAAAAATGATGGCAAACAGAAATGGTTAAAGAACCATATTCAGTGCGCCCTGAATGATGTGTCCAGGTCAAACCAGCTAGTTCCGAGTTGATTAGTGGTATGGAATTCATGAAATTAAAATAATGACTCAACCATTAAGTGTGAAGCGATATCGATGTGATCGGAAGTGAGCAGACCGTGCAAACTAGCTCTCCCCGTAGGGATGTGAAATTAGTTTGATCGTAGGACCGCAAACTTAGCCGTTGTTGGTCCCAACAGTCGAATGTCCAGACTAACTCATCCTCTCACAAAGACGGGGATTTCTTCTCCCCGAAGGATCGGGTGGTCCCTTATGAGCCCTCTGACACACTCGATGCACCCTCCAAACTATGGTGCTTCTGATAGTCTAACGGCACGAGGTCATATCTGTCCTGGCATCCTTGGTTCGGATCCTTAGCGGGCTAGTGTACGATCTGATCGCCCTCTGTATTCACTTGAGTCAGTTTATATCCCAGCACTAGATTTAAGTATGCAATGTTTGGTCGTCAGGTAGTTGCACGTTCCCTACCAAAGATTAGACTTGGTTCGATTAAATTAGAGGCAACTTGGATTAAAGATCACAAATTAATATTTAGGATTAATTTATTGCACAATTTGGCTTCTGGTTATGAAATAATGAATATAATAGTGTAAGTTGAGTTTGAGTGACTAGTTTATCTCCAATTCTTAGACTGCCTGAATGTTTTTAACACATGTCCGCTCTGTTTGCTGGTGTTATCGCAAGTGTTTTTCTAATGGCTGCCTCGAGGGCTTCTTGCAACCCTCACCGCGTCTCCTTGGTTGATTTCCCTTCTTAGAAAGAAATCGACCACGGTCTTTTTCAGTGTCTTACATACGGGAGTCTAGGGTTTGAACCTCACTGATATAATTGCACTTTATGGCTTAGCACCTTCTCTCTAAGAGAAGGAGGGTGCGAATTTTTAGGTTACTTAACCTAAATTAACAAGATAAAGATAATAATTTTTGTAGGTTATAGCTGGTAATTCATAGAAGTATCATTAAATATACTGAGTAAACATTATTTTAAACCTTTACCTATCAATTTTTTTTCAACTCACATCATAACAATCATTGGTCAGGTATCAATGGAAATGCATCCCAATATGAGGGCTCTATAGAGACTAGAGAAATTCTCTGTACTATTTATCAAATTACTCTATAATTTCAAAGGAATAATACACTTTCCAATTTAAATTTTACAGGAGGAACACAAAACCCTATCTACAAAAATTCGGCCTCACATATTATATAGGCCGGTTTAAGTGGTTTTGGTGTAAAGTACTCACCTAAGGACCCAATGCCCGTGGGTTCAAACTCGACTGAAGTTGACAGATTTTTCTAGAACGGAGGGGAAGTAGATCAGTGCGTCTCATGTCGATTGTGGCATGTAAAATAACCCTAGAAGGTATGTGAAAATATCCCTACTGGCAAAATTGGTAGGCCCTTTCACACTCGCTCGTATAAATTCAGTGTGGAAAGCTACGGATAACCATCATACCTTCTTAACATCCCTAGTACATGGGATTTCTACCAGATGATGCAGGCAGCCCTTGCCAGTAGAAGAGCTGAGTGCATGCCCATACTGGGTGGATATAAATTATATCAACCAACCTTCATGATGTTTACCTTAGAAGAAGATATTATATATATCCTAATATATAGATGCTTTGCAAAAGGGAATTTTCTCATGGAATACTCGTCTTCCAAAGAAGTATGGAAATAAGGTGAATTTTGTAAAAAATGGAAAATAAAGTTTTTGGTAAATGACCAATTCAAATATGGGCAGATGTGATGCGGTCTTATTAAAGATAAAGTTTCAACAAGCTTTTAAATGTGGAAAAATATTGGTGAAAATTTGAATTGTATTTATTCCCAAATGTTATGTATTTATACATGGAAGCTATATGATAAAGTATAGTTAATGTCTGGAAGAAAATTCTAATATAATATTTAATAAATTGATATTATCAACTCATTTTAACTCTGGACTAAGTACTTTAAGTATCATTGTGTTTGTCATGGTGCATAGCAAAACATTTTTAAAATCCTAAAAAATTAATTTCTACAGGAACTATTTCAATAATAATGGATTTTGTTAGTTTTATTTTTATTAGGAACACATAGTGTAGCATTTATTGGAAATATATGCTCCAAAAATAGACTCTAAATTCAAGAAACTCACCAAAAGTCCCCCACTGTGTTGCGCCAACTGACTGTTTACCACACGCAAGAATAAAGGCGTCCTTCCTCCACAAAAATATTGTTCGTCTGAACGAGGAATAAACATTGAGCCAGTAAAATGCTCTATCCCTCATGGCGGGGTGCGAATGGGTGTGTGGCGAGCATGCGCCATAAGAGTGTAATTCATCGAGAATGTTCATTTTAGCTCTACGCAAGTACATTTTTATCCCCTCCCTCCCATCAATGTGTCTTGTTTTCCTATGTTTGTAGTCACCCCTTATCCCCCTCTCTGAGTTGGTATAATTGTATATATACTTGTGTTGTCCGTGATGTTTTTCACTTCTCTCGGCAGGGCCGTCCCCTTGGACATACCTTGGGTCTCAAGGTACGGAAAAACCTTTTTCGACAATTATAATTTGAAAATGCTAGAAGCGTCGTATCCGGCTTAT